>JAYJMB010007811.1:0-48311 GCA_036873735.1 Pouteria campechiana
CTCTCTCTCTCTCTCTCTCTCTCTCTCTCTCTCTCTCTCTCTCTCTCTCCGCCGCCATGGAAACTGCAACAGACAACTTCTGGCTCCTTGCGATTGCAGCCAAATGCCACTTCTCCACGTCTCCCAGCCTCATCGGGCTCCTGCTCCTCTTCATCCTCGCATGGCTCCTCACAAACCTCCTCTACTGGACCCACCCTGGCGGCCCAGCTTGGGGAAAACACTTCTGGAAGCTGAACCGGAAGCCTGATTGCAATCTGTCCATCCCAGGTCCAAAGGGCTTCCCGCTCATTGGCAGCATCCACCTCATGGCACGACTCGCCCACCACCAACTGGCCTCAGCCGCTGAACGCTACGGCGCCAAGCGTCTCATGGCCCTTTCCCTTGGCGACACCCGTGTCATCATCACTTCCCATCCTGAAGTCGCCAAGGAGATCCTCACCAGCTCCGTCTTCGCCGACCGCCCTGTCAAGGAGTCCGCCTACAGCCTCATGTTCCACCGCGCCATCGGATTCGCCCCCTACGGCGTCTACTGGCGCACTCTAAGGAGAATCGCTGCGACACACCTCTTCTGCCCGAAACAGATCACCAACTCGGAAGCGCAACGCTTCGAGATTGCTTACCAGTTCGTTTCCGCCTTCTGTAGCAGCGACGGCTTGCCGATTCACCCGAGGAAGTTGCTAAAAACTGCGTCTTTAAACAGCATGATGTGTTCGGTGTTCGGCCGCAAATACGATCTCTGTATTCCAAACAGAGAAACAGAGGAGCTGAGCCGACTCGTGGAAGAGGGCTACGATCTGCTTGGGAAGCTGAACTGGTCCGACCATCTTCCATTCCTGGCCAGTTTCGACCCACAGAAAATCCGATTCCGATGCTCCAACCTTGTTCCCAAGGTGAATGGCTTCGTGAACCGGATCATCGCAGAGCACAGAGCTCAGAGCAACGGGAAAAACCGAGATTTTGTGGACGTTCTCCTGTCTCTGCAGGGCGGTGACAAGCTCTCCGATCCCGACATGGTCGCCGTACTCTGGGTAAGCTTCGATCGACCAACTAAATTCGAACTATGTGTCCCGGCGGGAATCCCCATGTGGAACATGGTTTTCTAAATTCTGATTTTGTTCTTGTTTCAGGAGATGATTTTCAGAGGCACGGATACCGTGGCGGTTTTGATCGAGTGGGTGTTGGCGCGACTCATACTACATCCGGAAATCCAAACCAAGCTGCATGCCGAGCTGGATTCGGTGGTCGGGAGAGCACGTCCGGTGACGGAATCCGATGTCCTGACGCTGCCCTACCTGCAGGCGGTGGTGAAGGAAGTGCTGAGGCTCCACCCGCCCGGCCCACTCCTGTCGTGGGCCCGGCTCGCCATCAACGACACGCTCGTGGACGGACAGCACGTGCCAGCGGGGACTACGGCGATGGTGAACATGTGGGCCATCACCCGCGACCCGCACGTATGGGCCGAGCCCATGAGCTTCCGGCCCGAGCGATTCCTGGAGGACTCTGCTTACGTGGACTTCTCGGTGCTGGGCTCCGACCTGCGGCTGGCGCCGTTCGGGTCGGGCAGGCGGAGCTGCCCGGGAAAGGCGCTGGGGCTGGCCACGGTCTCCTTCTGGGTGGCGACGCTGCTGCACGAGTTCGAGTGGGTTGAGTCTGAGTCGGAGCCAGTTAGTCTGGCCGAGGTGCTGAGGCTGTCGTGTGAGATGGCGAGTCCGCTCACTGCTAACGTGCGCCCCAGGCGCAGATGAAGCGAATCGAGATGGCAAGACTGTGTAAAAAATTGTAGTGTGCAGGGTGGATTTCTCTCTATGTTGTTGACACTAGTTTTCACTTTATTTTCTTTGCTTTGGGGGTCTATTAACGTTTAGCTTTTCCTTTCTTTTTTCTTTCTTCTTTTTTTTTTTTTTTTTTTTTTTTTTAGTTTTTGACATGTGGGTAACAAATGATATACAAATTTGTGCTTACGGTAGTGTATTGCTGGAAATGTTAGCGTCTTTTATTGTAAGTTTGAGTTTTGAGACCTTTTTGTTTCTTTCCACACCATGTGATATTGAGGAATGTGGGGATGCTTGTCGGGTGTAGAGCTGTCATTTTCCACGAACACATGAAAATGCGGTTCGATAAGGAAGAGCCCGCAAAGTCGTATGCTCTTGCGATCCATGGCTAAGGACGTTACCAGTCTGTAATTAAGAACTATCCCTTGGTATCCCTTGTGGGGATTTTGATCAGAAATGTTCGTTAGAGCATGAGGTTGCATTAATTAATTTTGATCTGTTTAGTTATGTATGGATAAGGAGAATATAACTTCACAGTATTAAAAGAAAATAACGTAAGCAACAGCTAAAACGATATTTAAAAAAAAGAAAAAATTGATTATAGAAAGATAGGATAATTTTCATTGACAAGTCTTTTATCAAACAATGACAAAATGTAACTCTCTCTCTCTCTCTCATGATTCCAAGTAGCTTCTCAATGAAAGTAGATTAAACAGAGCATCGGCTCCATATATGAGCCATGAAAAGTGGGGTTCACAGTATGCCCAATTAGAATCTAAGTATTTTATTAGGTTTTTCTTCCTGATCTCAATTAAAAAATTGCAACTAGTTATTTCCAATGTACGCTAGATTGATCAATGTGTGAAGATAAAATTTAAATCGTCAAAATATAGAGTATATTTTAGAAATATTCTTATTTGTGTTCTTAATTAAATCCATATATGAGATGTAAAATACGCATTAATATTTAAAAAAATATCATAATGCAATATTCTTGTGAGCTACAACATTTGAAAATGGATGTTTTATTACTTTTTCTACTTTTACAGATCAATATAAATTATCAATGCTCTTGATTTTTTTAATACAATAATACATTTTCAAATGAAAAATAGACAATTTAGATTCCTTTAGTAAAATTTGTAGACCCTGCTCGTATACGCAGCACCAGCAACAGGTAGAACCGACTGGGTGCTCCGCGGGATCCGCCAGTCTTCTCGAATGCATTAGGATCGTGAGGGTAAGCGATTGATTGACTGATGCGGACTACATGTTGGTTCCGACACATTTTTCATGGAGTACTAAAGTGTGTTGTCCAAATATCATACTCATTACCCAGTCAAGAGATATGCTATCAGTAGCATTTAATATAGGTTGCTTTTTAAAAATCATAAATGATTTAATAACCCCCTTAGATATATGCTTAGACCCCCCCCAGACGTTGCCTTCAAATCCTGAAAAAGACATAAATGTTGCTGCCTAGTTAAAAGACGGGAAAAAGGAGTGCTATGACTAAATACCATTTTGTAGGCATTTAAGTGTTTTTTTCGTTAACCCTAACAAAACTAAAGTTTTGCTTCACTTAACTTTCTCCCTAAAAAAGTGGCTTTCTAAGGATAGGAGAAATATTCTGCTATCTTGGCACGGGTCGAATAACAATGCCCATTGCTTACTGCACACACTCCTTTTTTCTTTTTCTTTTTTTTTTTTAATAATAAGCCAAGAGGGCTTTAGGCTTTCAGTATGCATAAATCTTGAGTATTTTAAAACTAAAAGAGTTTGCGCCAATGCTATGATTCAATGTCATATTTAATCCGCTCGTTAGATAAATAGAAATGAAAAATCGTTCAAAATGTTATTAACTGTGACGACATCAATGGAATAGTTAAATCAAAGAGTACGAAATAGTGGCCCACGTGCTTGATATTTTTGTCTTTTTCTTGAACACAGCTGTAGAATCATGTACTATAAACAGTATTGATTTGTATATTTGGGGCCAGACGCATAAATTCACATCGGTCAAAGATAAATGGATTGTAGACTGGATTTTCCTCATAATTAAACATCCACCACCATGATATGGTGTGATCCATCAATATGCCCACTTTACTGCACTAATTACAAATTCATCAGTTTGTTTGTATAGGTTGTATTTGACAAAGAGTTATTAAAAAGGTGTACTTTAAATGCATATTGATGTTGGCATGTTTGAAAATAAGTGATAATAATTAAAAATATAAATAATAATAAAAATAAATAAGGTAGTTAAATATAGTTCTGACTAATGCATCCTCCATCCAAAGGGGTGAAAAGAAATCTTTTTTACTCCTTTTTCTGTACCTTTTAGCGTTTTTAGCGTGATTGATATCTTAATTACTTAATCATTTTACTTTTTTTTTTTTATATTTTTATCTATAAAAAAACCCGTGGACGAATGAAGGCGGATTCAATGGAAGTTTACATTATGTTTTATTGTTGGGAGGCGAAGGTGTTGAAGTGATTGGATGGCATGCACATTATTTGAGAAACACAAAACCATGGGATTAGTTGGACTGTCACATTATTGTACACTGTTGTTTCAGACTAGCTACATACGGCCACTGCTCCTATTGTATGAGTCGTGCCAAACATGATTTGACACTTCATATATGGTGTGGACACGTTTTGATCATTAAATCGTCACATGTTCAACACACCATCATAGTACTGAAATTCCGTGCTACGCGTGTCTTTTCGACCTACCCACGCCAATTTTGGACCTCTCATCTACGCGTTGTGGTAGCCCACCGGAAGGGCAGGGTGCAAGAGGGTTTTAGCTTGTTCAACTTTTATCATCACTTTTACAATTTTTTTTAACTCTAACTTTAATTTTAATCTTCACTTTTAAAACATTTTTTCAACCCTAATCCTAATCTTATATGTGTGGGTTGAATTTGGGTTCAAGTAGGGTTGAAAAATCTTTATTTTTAAGTAAAAGCGTGCTTGGTTTATATCTCACATGCTTTTTCATTATTTTTTTCTTTATCTTCAATAATAATATTATCCTTTGTGAGATGATTACTAGTCATCTAAAATGTTCATTTCTTTGTTGAATAAAGTCAAAATTCTTTAAAAAAAAAAGAAAAAAAAGAAAATCAATAGTATTACAAGGTATGAACACCTCATGACTAGTGATTTGGTCATGATTTTAGTTTTATAGGATCCTGATTCATTCTAAAATATCATTATTACATTATTCATTTAAATTTATTTTTATCAATTAAAGGTTTTTCTATAAGTCCTCTTTTTACATACAAGTCATTCTAAATAATGTTGCTCAAGAGATAGACAATCTAGATTTGAGAAACTATGCATGTATATATTGGCGTCTACCTTCAATTGACCCTGAAGTATAATTTTGAATATTTTTGATACATGCAGTTTGTGATATCCTTTGATTACATCTGAAAATTTTCTTACCTTTGTCTAAAATAACAAAAAATGTTATGCTTACACAAATATAAACCACTGTTACTATGACATATTTCTTATTTTTATTTATTTTTAATGAAGGAGTGCAATTTGGGTTTGAGCGGGTTACTTGACCCCCTTCCTGCCCTTAACCCAAAATAAGTATAGGATCGAGTATAGGTTAGGGTTAGAGTTGAAAAATGCCTTTCCAACCCTGCTTAAAACCCAGGTTTAGGTTGAACCTGCCCTGACTTAGGACACTACCTGAAGGGGTTGGCATGCGATGAGAGTCTTTGCACCGTCATGCCTAAGTCTTACCTAAGCTTTGGAAGAACTGCCGAAGTTTGTGTTTGGCTTAATAAGGGTGCCAAAAGGCATGATTTTAATCCATTATTGCTAACCTCTAAAACGAGATAAGTCCCACTTTTTAGTGGACCCAAAAGAGCCTTGGTCGAAGGAAATTGTGCGCCCTAAAAATCAGGCATACCGAAAAGAACAATTTTATTTATTTATTTATTTATTTTGTCCCAGGTTTGCTTGTTTTTATTATTTTGTCCCAGGTTCGCTTGTTTTGAGTTCTTATGATAAAGGAAGGTACGAAGCACTTTTTCTTCTTCTTCTTCTTCTTTTTTTTTTTTTTTTGTTTTCTCTACATTGATGGGTTAATATATCTAATTTTACACATTTATCTTTTTTTTTCCAAAAAGTTTATCTATTTTTGTGTACCTACACTGCGAATATCAATGTCTATCAATTTACACCTCTTTTATTTATTTATTTCCTCTTTTACGTCAAATCAAACACATTGACAACAAATCAGGCAGGAAGCACAACTTTAAGGATAGTTTCTCTTAGAAATTTTCAAGAGTAGAAATTTTTGGTTAACTGATTGGGCCAGTTAATCCTATGGTTCGAGAACGTTGCCAGTCCTGAGATATCTCGAATTCCAAAGCTAGCAACTCATGAAAAAGTACGCTGAGTGTGACAAGAAGTTGTGCGATGGAAAGAATATATTAGAGAACTGCAGTGGATGATGATATTAGCAAAATAATTTTTTTACATAAAAATTAAAAAATATATATTAAAAATACAGATAAAAATAAAAAATAGAATGGTTAAAATTATTGAGGTTAGTGAAAGTGTCGAGTCGACCTCAAAAGTGGCGGACAAGGGTTGCCTGTCACACCCCTTTGCTGTTGCGTGCCCATTCAAACAAAGTCAAGATATTGAATATGTGCATTTGCATGCAAAGTCGAAATCTTCATGGTAGTAAAATGGCATTTGATTTTACAAGAATGCTATTTTTCAATTGCAATTTCAAGTCGAACACACATGCCTCAATTGCAAGCATGTGTAATACTTATGCTGTCTGACAAACAGCTCCAGCCCCTGGAAGAAGTACTCAGACTACTACGCTTGGGCTGTCACTCTGTGTAAGCGGGGGACTACCTTTTGAATGGATTATTACCTCACAAGGCTCCAACTAAAGCATTATTGGGTAGATAGTACAGGAAATTTTTTCGGTCCTCGCCGGGACAGCTATCAGCCTGGAGTCTGGACCATCCAACCACTATTGCGGAGTATGGGTGGGAAATGGTGCATGATATACAGAACCAATGATCCTTGGAAAGCAAGAAATATTGCAGACAACGGTTCAAAAGCAGTGGACAGCATTCAAGATTAAGTATAGAAAGTTGTAGAGAAGAAGGGATAGGTGCTCTTCTTTTCTTTTTCTTGTCTTTTCTTTCTTTCTTTCTTTCTTTTTTTTAAAATTCTGGTGACCCTACCAGGCTACTATATTCTAGTCATGAACAAATCTTCTTAACTGAATATATGATGTTAGGAATCTATCTTTATTCTTCGACTCCTAATTGGATGAGATTTGGCACACTTTGGACTGTCTTCCTGCACCAGGTGCTGATTTGCAGTTTTGGGGCTTATTTTGATTAAATGTTCAAAAGCCGTACCATGACATGGTCCAAAGTTGGAGGAGCATATGCCTAACATGACTGTAGATGACTTCGAGTGTGGGATCAGCTAATCTACGTTTAAAGAATTTTATTTGTTATGGCTTTATTCACGTTAGAAATTCTGATGGCCAACTAGTTGAACCATAATTCTGAGTCCACTCATCGATTTCTTACCTATGATTTTTATTTGGGTTCTTGCTTTAACAAAAGGTTGCCCACAGCATTATTCTTACCTGGGAAAAAAAAAAATAACAACAACATCCCTATCAAGCATCAGGCGGCCAACAACAATACTGGCCACAACTATTGATTATTTACAAAATGCAAGTACCATCCAGCTAATTGGTGAGTGTGGCTGATTCTTGCATGATCACTGTGGTGGGGCACTATGTTAGATGAGGTTAGATGAGTGGTTGAAAGTGACTTGACAGTTGGAAGGTTAGTTGCTATTAATGGTTGTATACAACTCATAGAAATTTTCTCATTTAAAGTCGGGGACTCTGTCTTAATTTGTGGGGGGTTTTTTTTTTTTTTTTTTAAAAAAAGAAGAATATAAAAGCTACTGTTGACATTGCTTATGTCAAGCAGAAATGCACTAATCTGTGGATGCTGTTCTGTGGGCTCATAGAAAGGTTGCAGAGGAGAAGAAACAGCCTGACATTTAGGCCATAGAACAAAAAACCATGGTCCGCCAGACCGACAGCTTGGATCTGATAGACGTGTGTCATTTTGTATCCCTGACATTTACTGGAGCAGAAATGAAAATTGCACCCAGAGCATGAACCAGATATATCATATATGTCAGACATCCTTCTTTCTCACGCGGTTCCAAAATAGTTGTCCTGGGGCTGGGATCGAATTACTATCCTTATGATTGATATTTGTGGCAGGACAGGACTACAACATTACATGGCCCCGCAAAGAATCAAAATAAATGCATGTTGGGCATCTTTCAGGAGGCAAATCCTAACTTGGGATATTTAGGCTGTGGAAGTTGGGACAAGTGAGGGTATGTCACACAGACGAAAATAGACCTCATCAAAGCATTTCTATGCATGGAGAGGGTAACTGGACATGGGCTAGCTGCAATATGACAGCCTCCATACCCTTCTCCCACATCCAAATCTCATTCAATTTTGACCATCCAATCTCACCATCAGATCTAATCAGGCCGCATCTACCTCAACCGTTGTCACCGCGTGGACTATCGAAACTTCTAGGAATTTTTTGTCTTTTTTTTTTCATCTTCAATTTTATTTATTTATTTATTTATTTTTGTGTGGGGAAGCCTAAAATGGGGCACATAGCCTATGCAGAATAACTGTGGGGGTTTGCTTGGGGAATTTTGCACAGTACAATTGATAACTATTCATATTCCATGAGATCCAACACGCAAGTTATGCTGTAAAACACCAAGAAAGCAAACTGGCCTTTTGATTCTAAAAGTTGGAGTAATGGCCTGCAAAATGTATAGACTGCATATTGTTTTGAGAATATACCTAGTCAATCATTCTTGTCACCTAATGAAGGATCCATTATTATCAAAGCACATGAAACCCGGTTCACCACTTGGAGGTGATTCCATGATGGACCAGTAGATTGATGGGATTGGAAACCACTCATATTTTAAGTTTTAAACATTGTACCAAAAGATGAAAATGATGATGAGTCACTTTCATTCTATAATGTGGCAAATGCTTGCACCATTAACCTACTTTTTTCAATGTCTTTTCCATCAGCTACAGTTTAACTGAGGTTTTATGTGAACAAAAATAATAGAAATCTCAAAAATCATTTGAAATGGTTAAGAAAAAAAAGGTATGAACGAAGACATTTTTGCCGGCTTGTAATGGTCTTCTCAGCTGCTTCTTGACTCTGGAAGCATAAAATATTTCTATCTAACAAGTTTCGTATATTTTGTTGTCTTTTCTCTTGACACTAGCCTCTATTCTATTCACTAATTAATTTTAGGGATTTTTGGTTTAATAATAAGAGCGTAATCATCTTCCAAAAATAGAACTTCCAAGGGAAGAATGCAAAGATTGAGTCTGATTTTCTCTTCATGATTAATGGGAATCAATGTCAAGAACCGGATCTATCTATCCAAGAAATAAGTTCTTATGGCCACCGAATGATGCCCAGGGAGAAACTTTTTTTTTTTTTTTTTTTTTTTGAGGTGATAATGCTTCATTTTCTTCATTACAAAAGTGTAAAACATAAGTTTATTGTGAAAGAATTTTGAACCAAGGATATATGGAGCATATACCTGTGAAACATGTCAATTGATCTGAGATGCAATCCAAAGCCCCACAAGTTATGTGAAAATTTTCAAGTAGAACAGGCCTTGCAAACATCACTTTTTTCCCTGCACGTTGCATTGCATGTGCCACAGCCATTGGTCACTGTCAAGTCGATGATCTTTGCTTAAGCGTATCTCAAATAGCAGTGAACGTGGCACGAGTAGTAGCTTGAGGAAGGGAATCCTTTTAGAATTCGATGCTTAGAAAAAACACAGACAACAACTCCATGGACCACAGCCATGCGTGTCATCCACACCATTCATCATAAAGAACATTGGAAATAGCAGTAATCAATCATCTTCGAAGCGTTCAAAGCCACCATGTCTTTCACGTAGCGTCAATTTAAAATGACCTATCAATGTCGCCTGACTCATCAAAATAGCATAACCCAAGATTTATATGTGCCACATCATGCCAATTTAGGGGTTCTGGTAGCAATGATTTATTGTTTACGGTGACAGTGATATCGATTTTTTAATCTGACTGACTTCAGTCTTACATCTTGAATATAAGGTGATGATCTACTGCTCTTAATAAATTTCTATTTAGTAATAAATTAAGAGATAAATGCTTGTGCAAAATAGCTAAAATTATAACCCATTTACACCTTGCAATCACCACTATTCTCGAATAATACTCAATTTCTTGTCCATGCACCCTTTGGTGGACCATCTCAAAGCTCGGTGTTGATGTTTAAGAATGAGGTTGATAATCCAAAAGCATTTTTTTTACATCCTCCTTCCATACAGAGCTTGTAGACGCTACCATAGCTTGCTTCCAACTTCCAAAACGTTACATGAGTACGTTTTGAGCTACACGCCAAAAATTATTTTTTAACTTTTGGGAAATGTTGAGACTGGTGCGGCCAAAGCAAACGGTGGGGTTGGATAATGAGTTCCAATTTTCTAATATAACATCTTGACATCATCATTCATGATCTGGGCCGTCCATATTTGTCTATCTTACATCTCATTGGTATCGATAGGTCAATTGCTGATGATGCAAAGGGTCCATGTATGTTTGAAAACTTTTCTAGGGCTGATTTTATGAATTTTGGGGCCCTTGCCATTCTGATACTTAAAATCAAACAGAAGTTCCTTAATCCTTGGACCACAACCAAGCAGTCAAACTTTAAAAAATTAAAAAAAAAAAATGTGGCCAACCGATGTGGAATGACATCCAGGGGCACAATGATCTGTTTTTGCCCATTTGTGTGGCACATCAGGACAGCTGAAAGGGACCTTTCAAACCAAGGACAGCGATTTGAGGAACAATGAACACCTTTTGCGTTGATCAGTTGATGGGGACCTCCCAAAGGTTCATGGACAAGATAGCAACACAAGCCTATTGTGGCAATGGAAGCCAACACAATGATTATGACTGAAATTAATAATATAAACATTACAAAACGATTTTGGACCATCTCTTGTGTCAGGACATAGCTTAAACCCAATGTGGGTCAACTACCTTCGAGCACAGATTATGAGCCCCTTGATTTATACAAGTGGAAGATGGATTGATCAATCCAAACCAATCAATTGATATGCCCCTTTGTGCCATTCTCTCTTGTAAAGATTCAAAATGAATGGATTTTGATTTTTACCTATCACCAACAAATAATGGGCAGCAGACTGGGTATTGTCGGTCTACAATCGCTCAGGTTCCGATCAAATAGAAATCTGCAATTTATGGGCGTTTTTCTTCAGTCTATATTACTCGCTATAAGACTACGTGAAGCACATTTGAAGAAGCTAAACTGTTAGGATAAGGAGCAAAACAGGTCCCTTTACCTTCTACGTAATACCTTTTATATATTTGTATTCCTAACCTTCTCGTCTTTCATTTAGTTGGTTTTCTGGCATTGTCTTTCTTTCTTTGGAGTGGGACCATCCCAAATTGCGTTTCTCATCTCGTGTGGAGGGAACCTAGAGCTTTCCTCCAATTGAATACCAAACCATCCTCCTGCTATTCAGGTGAAGAGAGGTAATATAAATCATTTATTCTCTAACTATGTATAAGATACCTTTTGGATTGGGTGGACCACTAGGTATATGTATAGTGCTTTATTAGAAAATATATGTCTGAGACATGGATGTTAATATTACGTTTTCCTATTCATTTTCTCTTGGCGTTTTGGGGACCACGTGAGGATGGATGAGATTTTGGGTGTGGATGTTGTTAATGTTGTGTTTTCTTTCCATTTTCTTGTGATGCTGCAAGTCATGTGCTCTTGGTGGGTACTGCTGTATTGACATGCATGGAACCTAGGATGATGCAACAGAAAAGAAGTCTAGACTGTTAAAAATAGAAGCCATTTTGAATACATCTTGATAGAGCTAAGGATGGTTGTGTACATTTGCTTTTCAGCATGTATCATTGAGCTTAGAGGTGTGAAAGATTAAAAAAATGGCAACTGTTCTTCTTTGATTGATTTAAACAACTAAAAACTTACCATGTTATCTCTTTTTAAACTTGCATTTCGGTGTATGTTAAGCTTGAGATTTATTTTCTTGGGTAGTTTAGTTAGGAGAATTATTCCCTTTGGGGAACTTCAATTTGATGCATGTGATGCCTATTTCTTTGAGTTTAGTTGTTATAAATGACTTTGTGGATTGTCTATGTTTGTAGCATGAGAGGAAGTCAGAAGTGACAATTGTATTCTCTAAGTATTTGCCAAATCTGTGAATAAGAAAGCTCGTCAAGTGGTTCATGGATTTCGAATCTTATCTCTTTCTGCTACTTTGATATTTTTCTTGGTAACTTTGCTTGGGGAGGTTTGCTAGAATCAATTCAAATCCATTGTTGTATGATGCGTTAGCGCATTTAGTCATTCGGTCTCAATTCAAATTTTTAATGATCAGTGATGACAACTGTAATAACCCATAACAAAAGAATTTATACAATTTGTCCTTTTGTGCTAATGTGACAAAAGTTAGATTTTTGACCGCTGACATGTTGATTATAGATTTTGAAATTTAAAAGATTTAATTGTTATTTAAATCTTAGCAACCCGTGTAGCTCGGATGATTAGAATTACGGTCAATAAGAGTAAAAGTCAAGTGTTTAAGTTCAGAATTGTGGGATTTGGTTAATTTTAATTTTTTCTTTTTACTTTTGAAACGTGGAGCCCACGAGAGGATAAGCCTTATCCGTATCTCCCTTATTGCGTTAGTTACGAATTTATTACGTTACAAGCTTTTAAGTTACGATAGGAAAAATGATTTCTCCTGTAAGAACGTAACTAGGGTTTTGCTACGGAGAAAAGAAGAAAAAGAAGAGTAGATAGGCAAACTTGTGGTGGGAGTTCGTCAATAAAGTAAAGAAAGTTGTAGATTTTCTTCGTAGATCATCAGATTTGTAAGTAGAAAGATCTTTATTTTAATTAGATTTATAAAAATTAATACAGAGAAGAAGGATGCACAAACTAAATTTATGGTTTTATGCATTAGACTATAAATGCATTGGGTTATTTTAATCAATGCATAGATTTATTTAAGAGAGCATATTAGTTAAATTTTGCATGAATTAATATGCTAAATTAATGGAGATTTGAATGCATGATTTAAAAGAAAGAAATCTATATATTAGATTAACAGATCTCTGGTTTATAATAGGTTAAATACTTACAATCGCCTATTTAGATTTCAATGCATATATACTATTCAAATTTCAAAGCATATAAGTTATTCAGATTTATGCAATGCGTCAAATGGATTCACTTTTTGCAATCTCATGTTGCTGGACACATGCACATGAGTGGTATATGTTAATCAAAATCCTCGCTGCAGTAGGATTTCTGGATAGTATATTATATTCCATATATGTTGTGTGTCAGACAATGTTAATGGAATAATTGAGACACTAGATGATGGATTCAATATTATATTCCTTACATGTGTTATACGTCAGACATTTTAAATAAAATGGGAATGGTATATTGGAACTTGTTCCATAGTAATGTGATTCGCGTCACATTAAATGCATTTCAATGTTGTTCAAGGTTATTTTTTGCGCATGTCAATTACTATTAAAAGGAATTGAAATTCCAGATATTTTGGAAATGTCCCTGGCTATATGGCTTGATTTTAGGATTTGTCGTGATTAGATTTTAGATTTTATAAATCCAATTTCACATTTGTCGAGGCCGCCTAATCAAAGTTTCTTAATTAGAATAAAAATCAGATTGGCATCAGATTCAGACTACCCTATTCAGATTCTAAGTTGCAGATTCCATATTTGTATTTTTGTAGAGCCAAAAAGACTAAACAGTCCTTGACTCCTCCCAAGTTGCAGATTCCATATTTGTATTTTCGTAGAGCCAAAAAGACTAGACAGTCCTTGACTCCTCCCGCTTTTACCCTATTTAACTCCGGAAAGATGAATGGATTTCCATCTGATTGATGCTAGCTGGATTTGAGAAAATCAAAATTTTCTGATTAGATTAAACTCAAATCAGAGTCTAGAATCTTACTGCCAATCAGAGTAGACGCCGTCCATGTTGCCACCATCGGTTTGGGGAGAAAAATCCATTTTGATCCAAACCAGAAATTCCATAGAAATTAGGATTTTTCTCATGGTGGACGGAGTCCAGAGAAGTAAGAAAACGGCCACGCCATTCGATCTTGGCCAGAGCTGACTAGAACAGGCGGTCTGGCCTTAGCCAGATGGCAGCAGGCGGGTGGTGCGAACGATGGCGAGCGCTGGTGTCAACCGGCCCTAACGATAGCAATGGACGACAGCAACTGGCGGCGGCAAGGGCGGTGGCGTGATGAGCAGCAGCGAACGCAGACCCCGAAGATGGGTTTTTCTTCTCTGGCAGCCATGGCTACGCTGCTAACGTGAGGAAGAAGAGAAAGGGCTGCTTCCATTCTAGATACCCTAACCCTAATTGAAATGGATAGCTAGAATTAGATGTGATATTTTGGGGTCCATAGATGTCAAATTTTAATAATCTTACAGTCATTTTCTACGTTTTTGAACATTCTGGATTCGATGAATGGATCAGATTTTCTAAAATATGATTAGATCTTTAGATTTTATGTGGACATATTTAAAAGACTTAGAATTTAACCCTTAGATGATTGAATTGGTTCACTAGATTTGTCATGAGATGTATAAACTATTTATTTTCATGTAAGCTTTATGGTTCATGAGTCAGATGATGATTCTTTTAAGAGAGATTTTTGAAATTATGGCCAGATCATAAAGTTTAATAGAATCATAACCAAATGTGAGATTTTACTTCCCTAGATCAGAGGTTTAGGTCCACAAAGCTGGTCAGATGATTACTAGAATTATATACCCAATAGATGATAGAGAAAAATTGGGTTAAAAGATTAAAATGAGAAAATGAATACAAGATGTAGTACTTATTTAGATTTTTGGTTAACACGTGTACTAAAATTATTTTTTTGCTTACTGAATTTTGTATTTTTCCCTTTTATTTCCTCTTACAGATGATCCATCCTAAGAAAAGTATGGTTGAAATGGAAGACTACTCAAGAGAAATTTTACTTAAATTATTTTATTTTATTGTTGATGTTATTAAAATATATTATTTTATTTAAGACTTGCTTTAAAGATTTATTGTTGTTGGCATGTAATAGATGAACTGATAATTTTATATTTTATTTTCTTTTCCTTTCCATTAGTTGTCTGCTTGTGTCTTGTCATGGTACATTTATTCATTCAAGTATGGTAGATTTCAGGAAAAACCATCATATGACTAGCTTGACATTGTCATCTTGGGATGGGTCGTTTCAACTGTTTTAAGGATGGGTCTCACCATCTATATAGGATAGAAAGTGAAAGCTCTTGAAAATTTTCTAGGCTTTTTGAGAATTTGACTTTTTACCTCAAAAATATAGTGTGAACAGAACTAACGAATGATGTAAGACTCGCTGCTTTCAACATGAGTTTTCTCAGATGTCCCACAGATAGAGTGAGCCTGCAAGTTACATGTCTAAAGGATTAACCATGTAATAGACTAACAAGAATATCTTGTGGAACCAACATGAGTATTTTGGCAGTAATCCTAACATCACAATCCTGCTGTTTTCAATGGGCATTCACTCCAGGACACGTGCTGTACCGACAATGCATGTGTTGGCCCATCTTGGCACCCACCAATCGATAAAGATTGGCATAACCGAACGATGCAATGCACCGGAAAAACAAATTTGAAACCATCCCTGTCAAGCAGGCAATTTGGGTCCCTCCCCCTTCATCATCATAATGGAAGGTCTGGATCAACATGATACGAGTGTGCCTGATGATTACCGTATATCAATTCTCTCCCACTAAAAGGAAAAGAGAGTGGCCGAATTAGCCCTTACAAAAACTTTCTCATGTCTATTTGGAATTGTTTTTGGTCCTTGGTCACGTCTCGATACAACAAAAACAAGACCTTTCTTTCATTATATTTTGAAACTTCTCTATCAAGAACAGAACAAAATCATGAATGCGAATGCGTGTGCAAGCCGTGTGTGGAGATAAGAACCATGTCTATAAGCCTCTACCTAACATCATCAGAAACATAGGCCCCGTGGCTTTACACCGTTGGGATCTGGGATTGGCCCCACTTCCCGATTATCGTCTGATCATCAAGGAACAAAGGATAACATTCTTTGTGCCTGAATGGTTTGGCAGTTCTTCAACCACATGGCCGGACACAAATCAAGGAGCCAACTGAAATGGACGACGATCAGTTCAAAAACCACTTGGCAATCTTCCAAAATAATCAACATGTCAAGGAATTTTGTCATCTTTGACTGCATCAAGAATCTGCCATCTGATCTTTTCGCTTTGTCTCAAACAAAAGAGGTTCAAATGCAGTTGGGTCCTCGGCATAAGATGCCATGATTGGACATGGCTCCGCCGTCCATGTAAAATCAATCCAAGGGTGCCCACAACTGTTTCTTCCTAGTCATTCCCTGCTTTTGCTAAACCATGACATAGCCAGCTGCACAATTCATGAGCGATTGGAAAATGCAAGAGAGGCTCCTTTTAGGCAGGGGCGTAAATTTTGGGAAACAGGCGATCAGAAATGATACTAATGCAAATCTTGGGCTAGATTTTTAAATTTCATGGCCCAGCAGAAGCCCTGATCGCACATCAAGGCATACAGAGTAACGAGGGAGCTTCATACACCATTCATGGGAGCACAATCTCAATGAGGGGGCTAAGCAAGCACAGTCTCTAGGTGCGTTAGAAGATTAGAATTAAATAGAAGTGAAAAGGTTAATCTTCGGCCCATAACAAAACAAAGGGGCGTCAACTAGGAAAAGTGTATGTCCAGCAGGGCTTGCGCTAAATAATGGCAAGAATTCCTTCATAAAATAAATAAAAAGTAAATCAATGGGATATCTCTACCAAGCTACACTTCAAGCTTTTGCAGCTTGTGCAAGCCTTTTAGAAATTTGCTGCGTGGTTCCATCAAATCGACTGCCCGGAGTAGCACTTACTTTCTCCTTCTGGAGATGATCTAGGAATTCCATGACTACAGGATCTGTCCATGGAGCACCAAATGGAGCTCCATCACCAGCCACCCAGCCGAGATGGCCACCTCCTGGAGTAACTACCAACAGACAGTGGCTGTTTTCCTGAAAACCACAAATTCTGTTCTTCAGTTTGGATGGTTCAGATTTTGTATGTTGGAGAAGAAATGCAGAGTATGAGCTGTTACCTGACAGGTAACATTTCAGAAAGCAACAAAATTTCATGGTTGGTGAAAGATTTTCTTCGTCAAACAAAGGAACATGCAAGGCAGTTCAATGTGAAAAGCACAGACTGCTTCAGAAAATCAATGTAAGCAACATAAACTCGAGGAATACACCTTCAATACAAATGAACAAAAAGAAAATTCCGTGGGATAATTAGTATGCTGAATACCACCCCTTCCCTGCAGCCATGGTGAGAGGGAACAGAATGGTTTAGCAACACAACTTGTTTAAGAATTGAGTTATACCTCCACAACAAGTGAGTTAAGAGGATTCTCTATTATTTTGGATTGCTTCTAAGAAATGATATATGTTCATAAAGATGTCAAATATTTCTAGGAAAACTGGAGTAATCTGTCCATTTGAAATGTCTCCAATTGTGTTGCGTAGTTGATAAAACTAACCTGTATCATAACAATCATCAAAAAACACTTTTCTAGACAATGTTCTCTAAAAGATCAATATTGAAAATTAACATTAGCAGAATAAGTTAAATGCATTGTTTGTTTTAAACTTTATAATTATTTGTTTTATTTTATGGCTGAGAGATGCACACAAAGGTTGGGATTACCTGCAAAATTTAGTACCAATTGAGTTCTCATGCATTGAAGGTAGCTTCACATAACTTTACCTTGCAACAGATACTGGACAGTTGGCTCACTTGGCTCACTGAAGAGTATACATTAGTGGGACTCTTACATTAAGAATTTAAGACTATAGTTAGCCTACTGTGGCCCACTTGATTATCATATCAAGCTCATCTGCAACCTCACTGGCTACACTAATAGTTGGACCAGGAATCAAATTAACAGTGCAGAATTCACCTGCACATCTTCTGGGCCCATGGATTTACACGCAACATAATGTACACTGCAGATTTCACATCCAAAAACATTGGCACTCTGTGAGCAAATGGAAATTGAAGAAAGAGATGTCAGTTTTGATGCAAGTTGCAGGAGGTTCATGCTCCTTTCGTGATGGTTTCTTGTGGTATGGACTTGCACCATGATTGTGAAATTCAAGGAACAAGGTCAACCTTGTTATTCTAATAACCAGTTTTTAGCTACTATTCATTTTCAGAAGCATCGCCTGTGAAACAAACAACTACCAAATGCACAGCATAGAGAGCTATTATGCCCAAAACAGCTAGCTACTTTTCATTTTTCTGCTTAGTGACTCTGCCCAAAACACTGTTGGTCTACCAAATACGGCATAGAAGCGTGCATATTGCTCAACGAACATTACTTATTTTCCACGACATCTATATCTTGAAAAGACTCCTGTTGTGGCAATACAGAATTTGCAAATACTTATTCAAGAAATCAAGGCCTGGAAGCAGATCTCTCTGATCTTGAAGTTGGAAGTTTAAAACATTCAAATTAGTGAAACAGTCCACATCTTCTTCAAAAGGAGAACATTTTAATAGCCCATCAATCACTGCAGGCTCGTAGTTATCCACAGTTTTCTCCATCTGGGATATTCCCTCTTTCAGTCAGTTATGTGATCATTCCTACAGGTTTTCTTCCTTGCAGACACTCCATCCAACCCAATTTTGTGAGACTTCATTTCATCTTGAGATAAAATGGGTGATATTTAGCAAACTTTACATTTCCAATACAATCATCATCATTGGTGGTGACAGCATCAGCATTTAAGCTCTATCACAACTAATAGGAGTTACTGTGGCTTTGTCAAGATTCATATGAAAGTTTTGGCAACTAATCCAAATCAGGTTCGGGCAATTGGTCTTGAAGAACCGGCACCCTATATACCATGAGACTTTGTAATGGTCTATTTCAATAGGTCAATTAAAACAATTCATTGTTTGAGACCGGTGAGTTTTCCCACCATATACTCCCACAAAAACATTGAACATAATCAAGTATTGACATGAAATTCTCACTAAAGCTATCTAAAAACAAAATCCCCAATGTCTTCTGTTACAGATTTCAAGACCCAGATTGTGGGTCATTTGAAACCTGGATTGGCTACTTCTATTGCACCAAGAAACTCTTTTTCCTCCCTATCGATTGTACTATGGTATGCATTTCAATTTACCAAGTTGACATTTATACATCAAACCTATTTAATCATGATATAATGCAGCATCATTTCATCAATAAATTGCAATATGAGTGTGTGTGTGTGTGTGTGTGTGTGTGATTGTGATATATAGTTGAACTTGCACAGGAATAATAAGCATGACCTTACCCATAATATACCACATGGTAATAACAAATACTGGAAGAAATAGTGTCACCCTGGATATTTACTTGGCTCATGCCAGGCAGCCTCAAATTAGATGGGTAAGGCTTAGATGATGATAATCATCATCTTCGAACTTGTTAACAGTGGAATTATCTAAAAGTGGCATGTGTTGCAAATATAGCAACTTCATAGTAAAAAACATTTCTTTCATAAGTATAATGTTAGCTCTACATTATATGTCATTGTTTGGGTGCAAGTGACAACAACTTGACTTGAAGATTTAACCAAGGTAGCAAATCAGAACAATAACAATACAAAGTTTCTGCAAGGCCTGGGAAATTTTTCGTTTCAACTGCTGTGAATGCAATCACAAATTTTAAATTGTTCACAGCTCCCTGATACATCCAAGAGTTCTACGGCACTTTCATTAAAAATTGTGCTAAAAATGTATGCTTTCAGCTGCACAGCTCAACTAGAAGACATCCAGTTTGGGTGTATGGCATGTCCATGGCTGTGGATTGATCTACAGACAAGCCCTGTAGTTTACTCCCAAGCAAAAAACAATAGGTCGCAAAAATAAGGGAGGGAAAAACAGATGGAAATACGGCCCAAGTTAAAAGGGCACAAGTGACAGATGCATCAACTGCAAGTCAATTCGCTAGCTTACAATGAAAATAAATGCATATGTGAATTTCCTGTTTAAGCTTGTTGTAACCAGGTTTCTTTTATGTTAGAGGTTTTGGGGACCAATTTATAAAAAGATATAAAGTGGGAGGGATGGTTTTGTAAAAAGAAAAAAAGAAAAAAGAAACTAATCTCTTCCTCTTCCCTTGTGGTTGTTTCAAGGAAAAGAGAAAAATGTTGTGGCAGCTTTTGAAAAAAGGGGAGAAGGGAAGATTTAGAGAAGGGAAAAAAGAAGATACTATAGATTTGGATTCTTTTTTCGTCTATAAGTATCTTCTTTATTAAATACTTAATTTCTATGATTCCTACCTTTTCTTAGTTTTCTTCCTTCCCTATTTGAATCTATAAATCATGAAAAGCGAATTAGGGAAGTTATTCTATATTTCTAAAAGTAGGTTTTGATAAATATTTAGTTTCTATAAATTCCTAGAAGCTCCCTTTTCATTCAAAAATTCAGGTTTTCTCCCTGTTAAATGTCTGCAAGGTGAAAAGGGAAAATTTTGATTTAAAAAAAAAGAAATATAATATTGAGTAAAGAAAAGAAGAGGGAATTTAAAATTTCAACTAAGCAAGGGAATGGGTTAAGGTATATTAATTAAGCAATAATAATGGTGTATATTATGTTGTTGATAGGATTGGAATTCTAAAGTGAGACTTCTTACAGTAAATTGAGATAAAGGTGAAAGTATTCGGTAAGTAATCTCTACATCTAAATCTCACTATTTTTATTGAATTTTATTTTAGTTTAAACCTTTAAATATTGATATGCAACTGTTGTAAGAGAAGATGGATTTTGATTTGTTTTCTCTAATCACGTTCTTGTAAGTAATTAAATTCCATAGATTTATTCCAGAATGAGATTAATATTTAAATTTAATTATTTCATATATAGAGAGAGCTTGATTAACAATTATAAGTTATAGCAAATTTATACTAATTAGAATATGAATTGTTATTTTAAAAGGAAGATTTTTTGGGGGATTTATTTCTAAGAATCTATTTTTGGGTGATAAATGTATAAACCTCATCACAGGGTTGAGCATCACATAAGAATACCTTGTCACGGGGTTGAGTGTGACATAAGAATATGAACCCAACCATTGGGTTAAGTGTAACGTGTGATATGAACTTGTTATTCTAGTTACTTGCTCTGTCTTTATAATGTTATATAAACTTTATTATCTGATTCATGAACCCACTTGGTCTAACATAACTGTAAGCACTATTTTGTTTTCACTTACTGGGCATAGTTAGCTCACTCATTTATTTACATCCAGGGTTGGAAGATTTGGAACCAGAAAGTTAAATGTCAGAGCTTAAGGTCTTAGAGAAGTCATGAGTTATCGAAGACTATTCAGGAATAATTTTAGTTTATTTTATGTGGATGTTGGATTTAAGTTTTGAGGATGTTTATAATTTAACTTTATTTGATTGCACCTTTAAGTTATAGAATGTCTTTATTTAAGTAAATGCTTAAAGCTCTTAGCTTAGATTCATGATGATTATGACACGTGTTGGGTCTATATCTTGTAGACCTTGTCTTGATGGAAGACTTTGTCATGCCCTAGCAAGAGTGGGTCAGGGGTGTGACAATTTAAGCATGATGACATGATAAAGCTGTAGAGAAAGGCATGCAAGAACTTTTTTTTTTTTTTTTTTTGAATAAAGAGGCCAAGTATTATAGACAAGTTGTGCATATACCTTAATTTCATCACGAGGAATTCCCCTAGATGGTGCAATGGGATCGTTAGCAGCCTGCACATCACAACAAACAAAAAGGCATACATGAAAATTGGGTGCATTTTTAATACCTAAAATGCAACCATCTGGCAGCATGGATGAACCACAGAATTTCAAAGAGTCGGCTCTAATCCTCAAGATAATGACAATGACTATGTCAGAACTTAGAACTAGATATGAAAACGGCAATTCTGGTGTTTAACCCTAGTACTAAGTGAAGAAGACCATAAAGGCACCTGAAGGACCAAACTCAGAGGCACAGTCATGGAATAGGCACCACCAAAAAGAAGGCTGCAGCATATGCTGCTTGCAAACTTGGGCAGTACATTATGATTCCAATGATAAATTAGCAATGCACCACCATGAGGGAGAAATAGAGAACTTTAAGCATCCAATGGCTTTAGAACTAAAGTTTGACATGTTTCACAAGTTCCAGGACTTTGGCATGTTGGTATTAGAACTCTTTAATACATGCTACTGGCAGGAATATTTGTAGAAAAAGAAATATGCCCACCGATCAGTCCATAATATGGTACTTTTTTACTTTTGTTTTGTCTTAATAAAGTTTGAACTTTGAAGTTAAAGATGAAAAGAAAAGATTTGGTTCTAGATTTCAATATAGACAGGAAGAAAATTTACCTGGATGCATAGTAAAGGTATCCGCACATCTTTTATGCAGGGATAACTGCTAGCTTTGAGATAATAGTCATACGCAGATTTGAAACCAAAGGAAGCTGCAAAGAGTTACTGGAGGAGCTCTTAGAAACCTTCTGCAACATGTCCTTCAACAATAAAACCTATTTCAAAATTACAGAAATTCATACCACATGTCAACCCTTCATCAAATTGGATAAGCGAAAAAGCATTAAGTGCTTTCGGTATGTCATATTCACCACCGATATCTTCAAATAGGAGAACATGCCTGCAGAAGGACTAAATTATTACAAATGAATACTATTCCAAAAATCATAAAACCACTTGGACATTAAAAAATAAATGATGTACAATGACAGCAAATAGGATTACTTCTTGAGCATTTTACGCAGAGCTTGTGCAAGGGCTATGCTGTAAATGGCACTGAAACCTTTCTGTAGATCATCACATGAGAGGGCTAAATTGAAAGGATTGCACAAGGATACCGCCCCAGAAAGAGGACAATTATCAGATTCCTGCAACCAGTGATGGAAGCATAAGTGTCATAGCTAAGCAACAGAACAAAGGCCCAGAACAACACAAATCTTACTGAAGGACAGTTATGTTCACTTCACAACTAGTGAAAGTATCCATAGCTCGTCAGCCATGTGAGTTTGACTTTGACCTGTGGTAGAGTTTCAGGCATCTATTACATGCTGCTGCAATTGTGCCTGGTAACCCTATCTTTGCACCTTGGGTTGCCCACTGCCCATAACAACAATGCGCCTAACATGACCCAAATATATGCATATCCTGCAAAGAAGTCCTACCTGACCCAAATACCAAAGAAGAATATTTGCTCCAAGAGACCAACCAACTGCATATAACCTTGATTGGGGATAGCGATTTCCAGCATGTTTCACAACATGACGAAGATCTTCTGTAAATGAAGCTGAATGAAACTGTATATAAAAAAATGATATAAAAATTAAGTAACATTAACAAATCTAAACAATATCATAACCTCATTAACTTCGATAAAAATATTTGCGGATCAATGGACTGGAAAAGAATCAAATTGTTGTAGACCACCCTAATGTAAAAGACTGAAAATTTGTCTTCATTGTTCTTTGAAAAAAGGGTCCACGTTTCAGCCATTTTGGTTGCAAAGTTTAGGTAAGCACCCAAACACATTCTAAACCAAACCAATTCAAATACTCAAGTACACCTAAACCATTAAAAACACAAATGCCATTCTAAATCCACACCTAAACCCTAATGAAATCCTCAGTGTTGTCACTCTAACTACAATCTATGAAAACTTTAAACAATTTACTAACGTGTTTTCAATTACTTTAGGATTAACCAAGGATCAGCATTAATCTATCCCTCTTTTCATTGTTATGTATGCATTTACATCCATTGGTATCATGGGGTTCATGTTTGCAGATAACATTGATATGACTGAGGACACAAACTAGAGTGTTAAGCCAAAGATTTCAAAAATTAAGTAATTTGAGAGAATTTAAGGAGTTTGTAAACTAGTCTGACCAAAATAATGGTATATGCTATGCAATTCTTGCAACAGCAGAACAAGAAACAAAGAGAGCATTGCTGACAAAGAACTATCACATCCTTAGTCAATCGTTGCTGATACTGCCATTGGAATTCAAGATGGTTGAAAGAGACTGGAGAAGTGCTTCTAAATTTTCGTATGTTTGCTGCATAGCATCCAAATTAAAGTCCAAAGTCTTAAGGACCACCATGTGCACTTATGGCATTCAAAGATAGGTAATCAAGGACAACAGTTTTGTAGGCTGGGCATGGGTTGTTGAGATTGACGAGGAGCAAGGTGAGAAAAGATGAAGTTAGAACATAGGGGCAACGCAAAAGTTACTTTTAAACCAAGAGATTCATGTGGCAGGTAGGCCTGTACTTGGTTGATACAACGTCTCATTACAAGATGAACAATAAAGATCATCCATTTTCTAGCAATCAGGCGGAGTTATACATGATGAAAGATGAAAGACAATGATAATAACATTGAAATAATGTTGGTATGGACTATTGCAATTTCCACTATCTATGAGGATTCAAGAACAAACTCTGGCAACAGGAGTTTTGCTCCTACTGCCAGTCTCAAGTCTAAATAAATGAGGGTTGACGTATCAGATTAGCAGCCTCCATTAATGTTTTTGCCACATCTTATACTGTGAATCTAAGGATATAGCCTAAGATCAACAGGATCCATGCAATTAACCCCACCTAGGTGGGAAACAGCTTATGATGATGATAATCTTTGCATTGTAAAACACCATGCCCATTGACTAACAGATATTTATAGGTAGGTGATAAAAAAAAAACTTAGAAATAATGGTGGTCCTTAATTAAGAATTATTTAGTAAAGGTGTTCCCTGAGAAATAAATGATTATTAGGTCTGCTAAGATATAATTGACAGAGACCATCCTTTTTTTTCTGAACATCGATTGTGCCATCCTATCAAGCTCATTCCTAAGACTGCACATGACAATCTGATTTACTGATCATTGAAGATCCAGTGAGATAAATCTCCATGGTTCATTTTTCAGTGCCCTGGGGAGGTTCCCATCAAACAGCCAAGACAATAAATGACTAGTGTTCATTTGCCTGAAGAAGAGTATTTTGTGAGATTCCATAGAAGAGGAGTCTCAGAAAGTAGACAATTGGGTGCAGTGTTGACAAATAAAGAGTCTTTATGATTTCTAGAGAGTGGGGCATGGATTTGATGGAATAAGAATCTCATGAATTCTGAAGAGTAGGGCACGCACGTTCAAAAGATGCATTTAAATTCCTAGTATCCAAAATAAGATATGCTTCTTCTATTTCCAGGAGTTCCACATTTCTTGAATTTTTCACTAGAAATTAAAAGTTTCTAACACCCATCAATAGATCTAGAGACTCTACACCAATGTCCAGTGAATGCTACCAAGCGACATATCACCCATTCAAAATGTAGATTAAAAAAAAAAGATTTATGGGAAAGAGATATAGTTAATCATGCATAATAATATCACTATGATATATTAGAAAATGATAAAACGTTATAATTCCTTAACCAAGTTTAATTGATATTTAGAAAAAAATATATAAATATATATTTTAGACATATGCAAAATGTTTATATCTCTAAAAGCAATTTTCAAAAGGTTACGTGAAAATGAAAGTCATTTTTAGCTATTGGTAGATGCCAATCATAAGCTTTTGTTACTCTACTTCTCCAACAGCATTCTATAGTTACATTCCAAAAATAAATAAAAAACAACATGAATGTAAGACACTATGGATGGCTTAACAGGGTTTTTTACTAAAGGACATGATTATACCAAACAGACATGCAGATTTAAAATGGAAATTGCACTTCAAAATAAGGAATTGGCTGATGAGATACCTGAGATGTAGTAACTGGGCCATCAGCACAACCACGGCTGTTGAAGACTACAACTCGCCATCCTTTACTTCTAGCCCGTACAAGCATATGCCGGACATATGTATCGCCACTTCCTCCCGTTAGACCCGGCTGCAAATATTAATGTCAGACGCTCACATGGGCTCTAAACTTTAAAAGAGTCTGAAGAAGTCTTTTGCATGGAAGGAGCAAAATACGAAAAATGCATTTGACCAAAGTATGCAGATGACCCAATTTCAGAAATAATCAGGCCTTCTATAGTAAGGTCATGCTCACCACATGTTTTGATTGACAAATGTCAGGAAGAAGGTCTTGTATAAGGTCTTGTATTTAACAAAGTGAAACAAATTATTGTCCAGCAAAGGAGAAGATTCGATGATTCGTAATAACAGCAAAATGGGAGTCAGATACACTAGAAGAATGGCTGCTATAATTTTCAAAACATAAAACAAGAATTTTGATGGGAAAAAAAATGATAAATTGGAGGGGTATGAGAAACCAATCCGGTAAATGGCAATCCCAACCCTAACATGAAGTTTAGTTAAAGGTGCTTTTCAAAGCAACACACTCCCATGCATGGTTACCCAGTTACCTGGCACATCTGTGTGGCAACAGAGCACTTCATCAGGTGCATATCAGACAATGCATCAGCTAGAAACCAAAACCAAATATATCCCCACCAATACCAAAAAGCAATATAACTCTAATACGGAAATTAAAACTGAGCTCCTACATTTTTCAATTCCACATAAAAAACATCAGAGCATTGCACAAAAAGCTACCCAGTCCATTCAAGTCGTGTCTCCATGCAAATTTAATGCATTGAGAATCCAAATCATCAAGCCGTCAGATCCAATTAACCAATACTAAATTGAGATTAAAATAAATTATTAAGAGGTCCAAAGTAAGCAATACAAAGGACATATAATTATAGATTGCGAGTTCATGTTGCTTCCACCACCACTCATAAATAATCTTTTCATAAATTTTCCAACAATATTCCACCAACAATTAGATGAGCTACATGAACAGCATTGGTAGCCATACAGATATCTTATGAAGCCAGCAGGAAAATAACATCCAAATCTAGATACAGCACTCTTGCTGAAATTGCAATTTATTCACTTTCATATATAGCTGTAATTGTCAAATTCTTCATCCAAAGACAACCGAACTGAACTCCGGCATGTAGTGTAGCGTAAAAGAGTTGTAACATGGGAAAAGTAAACAAATGATAAATGCAGGGTAGAAGAGTGTAATGATTGATGCGAAAAATATAGTGTTGTGATTGAAAAAAAGAGAAAGTAGATGTAATGTTTCACTTATTTAATTTAACACTGCAATATCTGAACAGTGTAAAACAGGGCGGAAAGGGGGGGGTGCAATGATTACGATTACACCCCCCACATGTATCCAAATAGTCGAATGAGTTCAAGACCGAACCAGTAGAATCAAGACGGGTGAATCCGGCGGCAAGTTGCGATCATCACCAACGACCCAATCGAGAGAAACAGTGCCATCATCGGCCATTCGCAAGCACTCGCGACGGAGACGAACGTCGGGGAGGGAGCGGAAGTAGGCGGCGAATATCGTCTCAACGTGGCCATTCCAACCGACAACGGGGAAGGTTTTGTAAGGTTTCCTCAAGGAGGGGAGGTTGGAGATCCAGGATTCACGGCCACCAATGACTTCCGGGAAGGAGGAGGAGGAGGAGGAGGAGGAGGGGGAGCTGCTGGTTTGGCGTCCGGCAGCGTGGCTGGAGGCACTCATGCTGAGAAGGGAGCAAGAAATGGATGGGCGGGTCGCGGAGTGGCAAGCTAAAGCCTGAGCGACTGACAAGGAACTCGCCATCAGATCAGACAACTCCCTTAACTCCCTTCCGCTGCCGGCCTCCAGTCAGAATCAGCAGACTAATTTTCTTTACCATTTATAGCGGGTCTGAGAGTCTAACCCTACCGTTAATTCAGGGTGTGTTAGGACTGGGTACACTAGGGTTTGCAATACGGCGTACAGTGAGTACACACGTTAATGCATAATGTATATTTAATATTTTTCCATATGTACCTTTGAAAACAGATAAAATATTATAAAGTAATAAAGCATAATAATAATAATAATAATAATAACATTGTTATTATTATTATCTTCTTGAGCAGAAAGATAAATATTTATAGATAAAAATAATAATAAAAGTCCATATCACCCTGATGCTCGAGTCCAATAAAATAAAGTACTGGTGGTGACAATCGTACGAAGCCATGTTCGCCGTGACACCTGTGGAAGGTAATTTCATAGCATGGAAACAATATGTCATCGTATGGTGCGTAAATCACACAGCGTGTGGAGATATTTAAACGGGAAGATCATGAACTGCTTAACCAACGTATTTCGTAATAAGATATTATTTTCATTTTTACATGAAATTAATTTACAAAAATAAACAATATTTATCATGTTTCTTAAATTAAAAATGAAGGAAATTATAAAATCATTATTTTTTAAGTTTGGTCTTTTCAAAGATTATATCATGCTATTTAATTTTAAATAATTTTTTAGATTTATGTTATATTAATATATTAGATCACCCTTGCAAGGTATAAAATATTATAAAATATCGCTGCATCAAATATATAACCAAGATAAAGGCATTTTAATCTTTTTTTCATATCTATATAGATAATTTTAAAAATATGAACAATATTTATTATATATTTAAATTTTTTAAGTAAACAAAGTCTTAAAATTACTATTTTCTTAATATTTTAACTTAAAACTGCTAGATATCAAGTTATGCTGAATTATTTATTTTTTTATAAGTATTTATATTTATATTAAATTAACAGGTTTAATCATCCTTGTAAAATTTTAAACATTTAAAAAATACTGTTAAAAATAATGATCATGGATTTGGTGTAGATTCTTTTAACTTTTTATTTTTATAAAAATGTTTAAATTCATTTATTTAACTTAAATTATCATAATTTTTTTAATCTGAATATTTTAATATGATTTTATTCTTCTAAAAATAAAAAATAACAAATATTATTTACTTTTGTAAATTAATTATGCATAAAAAGTCAAAATTATATTAAAATTTTTAATTTCATTGTGAAATAAGTTGGTGAAGTAATTAACGATTGGACCAGTTTGCTTTCCATTTGAACATCTCAGAACTAATTTGCAATTGAAGATTTACGCACGACGCCTCTCAAATTCTTGTGAGATTTTGTTCCCATTTGGCATGGGCGGTAATGCTATGAAAGTACGAAATAGCTTCCACGCGAATCACGAGGCTTTATCTGCGGCACCAACGCTGGCGGATCAGGTGATTCGGAGCTAACGTGCCCCCCGCTGGCACGAAAAAATAATACTAGGAAAGGACAATAGTTGTCGAGGAATCCGCCCGGGAAATATCCATGCACATGTTTAGCACCGCTTATTTTATTATTATTTTTTTAAATTATTTTACTTTAAAACATGCATGAATCACGAACCGAGAAACAACTCTGATGCTTGCATATTCACTCTCAAACGGCATGAATTTTATAGTTCATATGTTTTATTTAAATAACGGTGGTCAACACAATGAATTAAATTGAACATGCATATTGGGTTTCATGCGTCTGCAATTTGCCATTTGCATTGGAATTTCCACCGTAACGTGCTACCAAGGAAAAAGGTACGTGCAAACTCATAAATAGGAGTATTAGCCGGAGCAGGTTGAACCGGCTGCCCGAACCTGAACCCGCACCTACTCGGGTTCGAGGAGGGAAAAGGCGTCGGGCAACTACCTTAATTAGAAAAATAAAAGTAAAAATATGCTCTGCAAAGTGCAACTCTAGTCTTTCATTTCCCCAATTCGCCCCGCTGCTGCCATGTTCGCACGCACGCACGCACCCACCCCTGCCCTCTCCTTCGATTCTTCCCATCTGCGACGCTCGACACCCGACTTACACCCCTACTCGTATTCAACGCTGCCTGTACCGTGTACCATTAGATTGAAACAGCAAGGGCATGGAAAAGGTGCATAATAGTTATTCCTGATATGAATTTTGACGTTGATGTGACCTTTTAAATATTTTTAAAGAATCATAATAATTTTATGTTATTATTATTATTATTATTTTAATTATTTTTAATTTTATGTTAAAATTCTATTTAGCCAATGTGCGTTTCTATTATACCATCTTCTCATTACCCCTTCTTCCTTTTTCTCATTACACTTCCCAATTACCGTCTGATCATCACGGAAGAAGGCAAACATTCTTTGTGGGATCCAATGCTGATAAGATTTGGCTCGGCATCATCACTGGTCCAAGAAAACGCCTGATTGGTTTGGTAATTCTTCAACCACATGGTCGGACACAACTGAAGGAGCCAACTGAAATGGACGACGATCGGTTATAAAACCACTCGGCAATCTTCCAAAATAATCAACATGTCAAGGAATTTTGTCATCTTTGACTGCATCAAGAACCTGCTATCTGATCTTTTCGCTTTGTCTCACACAAAAGAGGTTCAAATGCAGTTGGGTCCTCGGCATAAGATGCCATGATTGGACATGGCTCCGCCGTCCATGTAAAATCAATCCAAGGGTGCCCACAACTGTTTCTTCCTAGTCATTCCCTGCTTTTGCGAAACCATGACGTAGCCAGCTGCACAATTCATGAGCGATTGGAAAATGCAAGGGAGGCTCCTTTCAGGCAGGGGCGCAAATTTTGGGAAACAGGCGATCAGAGGTGACACTAATGCAAATCTTTGGCTAGATTTTTAAATTTCATGGCCCAGCAGAAGCCCTGATCGCACATCAAGGCATACAGAGTAACCAAGGAGCTTCATACACCATTCATGGGAGCACATTCTTAATGAGGGGGCTAATCAAGCACAGTCTCTAGGTGCGTTAGAAGATTAGACTTAAATAGAAGTGAAAAGGTTAATCTTCGGCCCATAACAAAACAAAGGGACGTCAACTAGGAAAAGTTTATGTCCAGCAGGGCTTGCGCTAAATAATGGCAAGAATTCCTTCATAAAATAAATAAAAAGTAAGTCAATGGGATATCTCTACCAAGCTACACTTCAAGCTTGTGCAAGCCTTTTAGAAATTTGCTTCATGGATCCATCAAATCGACTGCCCGGAGTAGCACTTACTTTCTCCTTCTGGAGATGATCTAGGAATTCCATGACTACATGATCTGTCCATGGAGCACCAAATGGAACACCATCACCAGCCACCCAGCCGAGATGGCCACCTCCTTGAGTAACTACCAACAGGCAGTGGCTGTTTTCCTGAAAACCACAAATATTGTGCTTCAGTTTGGATGGTTCAGATTTTGTATGTTGGAGAAGAAATGGAGAGTGTAAGCTGTTACCCTGACAGGTAACATTTACCTTCTGAAAGCAACAAAATTTCATGGTTGATGAAAGATTTTGTTTGTCGAACAAAGGAAAATGCAAGGCAGTTTAATGTGAAAAGCACAGACTGCTTCAGAAAATCAATGTAAGCAGGAATACACCTTCAATGCAAATGAACAAAAAAAATTATTTAGTTATACCTCCACAACAAATGAGTTAGAGGATTCTCTATTATTTTGGATTGCTTCTAAGAAACGATATCTGTTCCGTAAAGATGTCAAATGTTTCTAGGAAAACTGGAGTAATCTGTCCATTTGAAATGTCTTCAATTGTGTTGTTTACTTAATAAAACTAACCTGTTTTATAACCATCATTCAAGAAACACTTTTCTAGACAATACGACTATAGTTAGACTACTGTGACCCACTTGATTATCATGTCAAGCTCATCTGTAAACTCGCTGGCTACTAATAGTTGGACCAGGAATCAAATTAACCGTGCAGATTTCACCTGCACGGCTTCTGGGCCAATGGATTTGCATGGAACATAATGTACACGGCAGATTTCGCATCCAAAAACATTGGCACTCTGTGAGCAAATGGAAATTGAAGAAAGAGATATCAGTTTTGATGCAAGTTGAAGCAGGTCCATGCTCCTTTCGTGATGGTTTCTTTTGGTATGGACTCGCATAGTGATTTTGAAATTCAAGGAACAAGGTCAACCGTGTTTTTCTAATAACCAGTTTTTAGCTACTAATCATTTTCAGAAGCATAGCCTGTGAAACAAAACTACAAATTGCACAGAATAGAGAACTATTGTGCCCAAAACGACTAGCTATTATTCATTTTTCTGCTTAGCGACTCTGTCCAAAACATTGTTGGTCTACCAAATATGGCATAGAAGCATGCATATAGCTCAAGGAACATTACTTATTTTCCAAGACATCTATATCTTGAAAAGACTTCTGCTGTGGCAATACAGGACTTGAAATCAAGGCCTGGAAGCAGATCTCTCTGATCTTGAATCTGGAAGTTTAAAACATTCAAATTAATGAAACAGTCCACATCTTCTTCAAAAGGAGAATTTTTATCGTTCGTGATTCACTATCCACAGTTTTCTCCATCTGGGATATTCCCTCTTTCAGTCAGTTATGTGATCATTCCTACAGGTTTTCTTCCTTGCAGACACTCCATCCAACCCAATTTTGTGAGACTTCATTTCATCTTGAGATAAAATGGGTGATATTTAGCAAACTTTACATTTCCAATACAATCATCATCATTGGTGGTGACAGCATCAGCATTTAAGCTCTATCACAACTAATAGGGGTTACTATGGTTTTGTCAAGATTCATATGCAAGTTTTGGCAACTGATCCAAATCAGATTTGGGCAATTGGTCTTGAAGCACCGGCACCCTATATGCCATGAGACATTGTGATGGTCTATTTCAATAGGTCAATTAAAACAATTCATTGTTTGACACAAATGAGTTTTCCCACCATATACTACCACAAAAACATTGAACATAATCAAGTATTGACATGAACTTTGCACCAAAGCTATCTCAAAAGAAAATCCCCAATATCTTCTGTTACAGATTTCAAGACCCAGATTGTGGGTCATTTGAAACCGGGATCAGCTATTTCTACTGCACCAAGAAACTCTTCTTCCTCCCCATTGATTGTATCAAGCTATGCGTTTCAATTTACCAAGTTGAGATTTATACTTCAAACCTATTTAATCATGATATAAGCAGCATCATTTCATTAATAAAATGCAATATGTGTGTATATATATATATATATATGTGTGTGTGTGTGTGTGCACACTTGTGTATACACGCACATATACATACATGCATATATATTAATATATATATGTATAGATATATGGGCTGTGATCATGTGAGACCGGTTTCAAAATAGTATTTTTTTATTTTTTTTACAAACTTTTAAATCAACATGTAATATACTTATAATTTTTTTACCATTTTTAGAGTTTTATAAAAAAAAAATTTTATTTTTGAAGTTCAGAAGCATTTTTGAGATTTTAAAAATCCCATCTAGTAAACAGTACTATTGTAGCAATCTCAAACACAATGGGGAAAAACAATGGAGGCAACTCAGTGGGGAATTGTGAAGTTATACAGCCCATCAGCCAACACATGCAACTGTAAGCAACATGGGTCACACTGATTTCACCAACTCCATTTATTGAAAGCAACATATCAAGCTTCCGGCATGGTATCTATCTCTTATGGCTTGTAAAGCCTTACTTTTGAATGTATGCTGAGAAGAATAAGGCTAACTGTATATGAGTCAAAATTTCTTCCATGCAGGTCTAATGTGTTGTGTGCAGGCGATAGGAAATCTTGTTTCAAAATGTCGAAAGTTACAATCTGTAAAAGGACTTACAACAGGAAAAAAATTCCGGCTGCGGGAAGTTTCAATGGCTAACAGGCTTTATTTAAAAACAAGAGATGACTTCTAAAAATTACAACATTTGTGTATATGAAGCAATTTATTAATCGAAACTAGCAATTTCTCTCTTCATTTTTTATATCATGATTTTTTTTTTTCTTTTGAAAAAGTGATTCTATCACAAGTAAATTTACCTTAAGAGCCTCTTCAGTTTTAACAACTGGATCACTCAATCCTACTGCCCTCATTTCAGTAATCTGTTCCCTCAAAGAACCATATGCTTCCTCAGAACTTAGGCTGTAATTGACTGGCCTTGCACCAGAACCAGCATTCCCAAAAGCTTTAAGGGGCATTGGCCCGTTGAGAATCAAAGTACTCCCTCGGGTCCTAACATAAAAATATGATTTAGATACTTAAATCCTCCATCAAACTGACAGACAAGGAATACATTGAACCTTGATGCAAAGCTCTGCAAGTGGAAGGTTACGAGGTCCCTGCCGATCATCAATTTCAACCATACGGAAAACCCTCTCTTAGATTTTTGAGGTTGTTAAGTGCAACCTAATTTGCAGTGTACTATTCCGGTTACTCTTTTTCTGAGTGTTTTCCTTGATTATTTCCAAGTAGTTGACTGTCATTCATTGAACTATTTGCGGAAATTCAAATCATTTGTGCATCTAAAGCCAGCCTAATCTGTAAAGATATCCAGACCTGTGCAAATGAATACGCCCATGAAGAGTACATCCCAGCAAATCTCTCTCGATATAGAACAGTGCGCTCAGTGCCAATGAATGGTAGAATTAATGAGCAGTTGTTTATTCCAACAAAGAACATGGCAGAAAACATTGCTCCAACCATGTTGAGTAAGTCCTGCTGGTTATCACTACAGCACAAATTGCATAAATAGATAATCCCACCACATGGAGAATTGAAAAGAATAGAAACCCAGCAATCAAAGTTAAGTTCCAAGATCTATTGAGAAGTGGATGCTGTTGCGCATGTGTTGTGAGTGAGAACCTGATGAATCGGATGGCTTACATTTTCTTTCCATGTTGCCAAAATAGTGCTCCAAATAATGTTGAAGCACTGTTGCAAACATTAAGCGTGTAAAGTTGTAGGAAGGGCTTCTTCAATATGACAGGTTCTGTTTCCATAAGCAAGCTTTGAACTGTCACCATTCTCTGAGAAACGGGTAGGAAAATGCAAATCCATTGAACCTGAAGGTGGTGTACTCAACTGCATGACTAGCTCTTTGTTGTTCCTACAACAAAATAAAGAAAATAAGAAATCATAAATAAAGTTCAAACAATTACAAGCTTTTCCTTGGCTACCTCATCACCGTCTGACACACCTAATACTTAACATTATTGTCAGTGATATAGTCTTTTAAAATTAAAGGACTGCTTCTTCAGATACCTCTTTCTCCAATGTCTTTTACCATTATATTACCAGGGCAACTTTATAAATTCAATGCTCTGGTTCAATCAATACTGCAGCATCTCAATCTTATTTTGGCATGGGTAATATCAGCTACTGTAAGCACAAAATGTCTCATCCATATGATAGAGAATACACGATGCCAAAAATAAATCAAATATTATTGGGAAGAAAAAAAAAACAATTGCTGCACTTATTTGTACAGAGCTGACTTTTTATAAAGATGAGCAAAATCAACACCAAGTTGTGCTTCGATGGATACAGATGTAACTTCCAACATCCATGTTGCAGGATTGCTAATAACACAGTAGCCAGTAACCGAAATGGACAACTCTAGCAGATACTCCACATTAATAAGATAATTCCACTATGACTAAAAGCATCACATTTGTAGTGATATTTTAAAGAATAGCTGGAATTGAATGGGCATCATTATTATTCAATAGAATAATAATAGGAAAAATCAAAAGGCAGTTTCAATGAATCTTTACCAATTTCTAATCCTTCATTTTTGGCAAACTGCTGCAAAGTTTTGATAATATCCACATCTTTGAAAGAGCTCGAACCACCAAGTTCTGTCCCACATGTCAAACTCATTCCTGCTATATGCATACATGTTTTTACTCCATGGTGAATGCTCGACCAATTCCAAAGAATCCCACATCGACTGTGCGGGGCCTGGCTAGACTCAGGCTTATTCCTGGCATATTCTTCCTACCTTTGCTCCGAATCAACATTCTCACATCCCAAACCATGGACAAATGAATTTGAGGCAATGGACATCACTGTTGGCCCTTAAATCCCTTGAATTGGCAAAAGCCCGGGTTCTTGTCATACCTCCAGACATGATCTCTTGAGGTATTCATGCAGATGAAATTTAGAAGACTCAATGTATTCATTATCTACTAAGAACTCTTTCAATCTATTGGAATGAGTTTTGAGGTTTTGACGAAAATTTCCTCCCTATGAAATCTCCTCATTCTTTCCCTCTCCATTTCTTGAAACTAGTTCATGGGCAATATCCTGACTCTTGTCGTATCCAGACAAATTATTTCTCCCAATTTAGATGCAACCGTTTTCAAAATGGCCACATTTGGTCGGGTTTTTTTTTATGTCTTTATAAATAATTTATTAAGCTATATATTTTTAAAATCTTATAATTTAAAGATTTAATATAAATAATATTATACAATCCTTTTTATATTATTAAAAAACATATTTTATGTTTAAATAATAATATATACTTTAATATATTAAATTATATATAATATAATTAGGCTTAACAATCTCAAAATAGTTTCAAAAATAAATATTTAATAAATATATATGATTTAAAATACATAAAACACATGCCTTTGGATTATTTTTAATTTTTCATGTAAAAATTTAAAAAGAAAAAAAGAGCCAAATGCAAATATTTGAAAATGGCTTGTGTTTAGTTTAGAACTAGACGCAGGCAACTAAAAATGGTTGCATCTGATATTAAATGACTGCATTTGAATGGTTACATTTGGCTTATTTTTAGTGTAGTGTAATGGCAGACATATTTATAGAAAAAGAAAAATGCCTATGGATCAATCCATAATATGGTACTTGTTTACTCTCTTTTTTTCCCCTTAATAAAGTTACTTTGAGCTTTGAAGTTAAAGATAAAAAGAAAATATTTGGTTCTAAATTTCAATATAGATGGGAAGAAAATTTACCTGGATGCATAGTAAAGGTGTCTGCAAATCTTTTATGCAGGGATAACTGCTAGTATTGAGATAATAGTCATACGCGGATTTGAAACCAAAGGAAGCTGCAAAGAGTTAATGGAGGAGCTCTTAGAAACCTTCTGCAAAATGTCCTTCAACACTAAAACTTATTTCAAAATTACAGAAATTCATACCACATGTCAATCCTTCATCAAATTGGCCAAGCGTCCTAGCATTAACTGCTTTTGGGATGTTATATTCACCACCGATATCTTCAAATAGAAGAACATGCCTGCAGAATGACTAAATTAGTAGAAAGGAACACTATTCCAAAAATCGTAAAACCACTTGGACATTAAAATATAAATTATGTACAATGACAGCAAATAGGATTACTTCTTGAGCATTTTACGAAGAGCTCGTGCAAGAGCTTTGTTTTAAACAACACTGAAACCTTTCTGTATATCGTCATATGAGAGGGCTAAATTGAAAGGATTGCACAAGGATACTGCCCCAGAAAGAGGACAATTATCAGATTCCTGCAACCAGTGATGGTATCGTAAGTGTCATAGCTAAGCAACAGAGCAAAGAACCAGAACAACACAAATCTTACTGAAGGACAGTTATGTTCACTTCACAACTAGTGAAAGTATCCATAGGTCGTCAGCCATATGAGTTTGACTTTGACCTATGGTAGAGTTTCAGGCATCTATTACATGCTGCTGCAATTGTGCCTGGTAACTCTATGTTTGCACCTTGGGTTGCCCACTGCCAATAATAACAATACGCCTAACATGACCCAAATACATGCATAACCTGAAAAGAAGTCCTACCTGACCCAAATACCAAAGAAGAATATATTTGCTCCAAGAGACCAACCAACTGCATATATAAAAGAATGATATAAAAAATTAACATTAACAAGTCTAAACAATATAATAACGTCATTAACTTTGATAAAAATATTTGCAGATCAATGGATTGGAAAGGAATCAAATTGTTGTAGACCACCCTAATGTAAGAGCCTGACAATTTGTCTTCGTTCTTTGAAAAAGGGTTCCATGTTTCAGCCATTTTGGTTGCGAAGTTTAGGTAAGCACCCCAAACACATTCTAAACCAAACCAATTCAAATACTCAAATACACCTAAACCATTAGAAACACAAATGCCATTCTAAATCCACACCTTAACCCTACTGAAATCCTCAGTGTTATCACTCTAACTACAATCTATAAAAACTTTAAATGATTTATTAACCTGTTTTCAATTACTTCAAATTTCTATGGACATTTCCACTATCTATGTGGATTCAAGAACAAACTCTGGCAACAGGTGTTTTGCTCCTACTGCCAGTCTCAAGTCTAAATAAATGAGGGTTTGAGTATCAGGTTAGCAGCCTGCATTAATGTTTTCGCCACATCTTATACTGTGAATTCTGAGGATATAGCCTAAGATCAACAGGATCCATGCAATTAACCCCACCTAGGTGGGAAACAGCTTATGATGATGATAATCTTTGCATTGTGGAACACCATGCCCATTGACTAACAGATATTTATAGGTAGGTGATAAAAAAAAATCTTAGAAATAATGGTGGTCCTTAATTAAGAATTGTTTAGAAAAGATGTTACTTGAGAAATAAATGATTATTAGGTCTGACAGACAATCTGATTTACTGATCATTGAAGATCCAGTGAGATAAATCTGCATGGTTCATTTTTCAGCGCCCTGGCGAGGGTCGCATCAAACAGCCAAGGCAATGCTTGACTAGCGTTCATTTGCCTGAAGAAGAGTATTTTGTGAGATTCCAGAGAAGACGATTCTCAGGACAGAAACTAGACAATGGGATGCAGAGTTGGCAAATAAAGAGCCTTTATGATTTCTAGAGAGTGGGGCATGGATTTGATAGAATAAGAATCTCATGAATTCTGAAGAGCAGGGCATGCACATTCAAAATATGCATTTTAATCCCTAGTATCCAGAATTAAAATAATATATCCTTCTTCTATTTCCAGGAGTTCCACATTTCTTGAAATTTTCACTAGAAATTAAAAGTTTCTAACACCCACCAAAAGATCTAGAGACCCTACACCAATGTCCAGTGAATGCTACCAATCGGTATATCACCCAGTCAAAATGTAGATTAAAAAAAACAGATTTAGGGGAAAGAAATGTAGTTAATATTGCATAATAAGATCACTAGATGTATTAGAAAATGATAAAAAATTAGAATTCCTTAACCAAGTTTAATTGATATTTAGAAATAAATGTATAAATATATATTTTAGACATACACAAAATGTTTATATCTCTATAGGTTACGCGAAAATGAATCTCATTTCCAGCTGTATAGCTAGGTTGGTAGATGCCAAACATAAGCTTTTGTTACTCTACTTCTCAAAAGGCAGTCTGATAGTTACATTCCAAAAATAAATCAAAAACACCAAGAAGTCTAGCCACCATGGATGTCTTGACAGGGGTTTTTTACTAAAGGACATGATTATACCTAACAAACATGCAGATTTAAAATGATTATACCTAACATACCTGAGATGTAGTAACTGGGCCATCAGCACAACCACGGCTGTTGAAGACTACAACTCGCCATCCTTTACTTCTAGTCTGTACAAGCATATGCTGGACATATGTATCACCACTCCCTCCCGTTAGACCTGGCTGCAAATATGAGCTCTAAACTTTAAAAGAGTCTGAAGAAGTCCTTTGCATGAAGGAACAAAATATGGAAAATGCATTTGACCAAATTATGCAGATGACCTAATTTCAAAAATACTCAGGCCTTCTATAGTAAGGTCATGCTAGCCGCACGTTTTGATTGGAAAATGTCAAGAAGAAGGTCTTGTATAAAATTTTGTATTTAACAAAGTGAAACAAATTATTGTCTAGCAAAGGAGAAGATTTGATGATTCATATTAACAACAAAATGGGAGTCAGATACACTGGAAGAATGACTGCTATAATTTTTAAAACATAAAGTAAGAATTTTGATGGGAAAAAATTGATGAATTGGAGGGGCATGAGAAACCAATCCAGTAAAAGGCAATTCCAACCCTAACACGAAGTTTAGCTAAAGATGCTTTTCAATGCAACACATTTCCATGCATGGTTACCCAGTTACCCACATTTGTGGGGCAACAGAGCACTTCATTAGGTGCATATCAAATTGAGTTGATGCATCAGTTAGTAACCGAAATGTTAGTATATGGTTATCCGAATTCTGTTTGAGTCAGTTCAAAGATCTCGCGGTGCGACAATCATAGATTTTTCATAGAAATCTGCAGCGGTGTATGAAAGATTAGACCGTACGACATACTGTGAAGATAATCTAGACAACAACATGGCGTCAGTGGTGTCAAAAGATTTTTGTGAGCATGATAGGAGCAACAAGGTGGCGCTGGCGGCGGCACCAGTAGTAGTTTCGTATGAACGGATTTTCGACATGAATGAAATTTGAAAATTTGTGCAAAGCTATTTGAGGAAAATCCATATGCACATAAGATTTTGAATGAGACTAGGGGTTTTTCTATAAATACATGTTATTTCTATAGAAAGAGTAGTCTAGTAATTTTAGAAATTCCTATTTTGTTGTATTCTCTCTTTCTTTTCTTTTGAGTGTACTCAATCTTTGATATAATAAAACATCTAATTTGTTGCCCATGATTTTTTCTCATTAAAAGAGTTTTTCACGTAAATTTGTGTATTGCATTGTAGGTTTATTGGCTGTCGCATTCACAAACCAAATTCATCCCCACCAATACCAAAAAGTAACATAACTCTAATATGGAAATTACAAAAAAACATCGAAGCATTGCACATAAAGCTTCCCAGGCCATTCGTCGTGTCTCCATGCAAGTTTAATGCATTGAGAATCCAAATCATCAAGCCGTCAGATCCAATTAACCAAAACTAAATTGTGATTAAAATAAATTATTAAGTGTCCAAAGCAAGAGTACAAAGAATATATAATTACAGATCGCGAGTTCACGTTGCTTCCACCACCACTCGTAAATAATCTTTTCATAATGATTTTCCAACAACACCAACAATCAGATGAGCTACATGGACAGCATTGGTAGCCATACAAATGTCTTATGAGGCTCATTAAATTATCAGCATGAAAATAACATCGAAATCTAGATGCGGCACTCTTGATGAAATTGCAATTTAGTCATTTTCATATATAGCTACAATTGTCAAATTCTGCATCCAAAGACAACCGAACTGAATTCCTGCATATAGTGTAGTGTAAAAGAGTTGTAACACGGGAAAAGTAAAACAAATGATAAATACAGGGTGGAAGAGTGTAATGATTGATGTGAGAAAAAAGTAGTGTGGTGATTGAAAAAAAGAGAATGTGGATATAATGTTTTTCTTATTTAATTTAAGACTGTAGTATCTCAACAATAAGGCCCCGTTTGTATCACTATAGAATTTAAGCACTTTTAAATTCAAAAGTATTATTGCAATATAATTTTAGTAAAAAATACTTTAAGTAAAATATTTTTTAAAAGTACTTTTGATATTATATATCCATGATATAATAAAAGTACTTTCATTATGCAAATGACTAAAAAGGATAAAATAATTATGCTTTAACTTTATCACTAATTATCTTTTAAAGAATTATGCAAATGACCAAATCTTGAAAAATAATTTTAAGAACATATAAAATATTATTTATTTAATATTTATTTTGAAGTGCTTGCTTAAAATCTTAGCACTGTTTTTATAAATTTTGATTTAATATATAATAAATATTTTCATAAATAATTTTTATTTTATAAAAGGTTTAATAAAATCTCATTAAAGCAATTCTACTTACATCAAACTTTTTTTTAAATAAAAATACTCAAATTTAATGTATATTTTATGATAAAATAATTATATTTTATGAAAGTTTTCATGAAAGTTTAATATAATATTAGATAAAATTTTTATAAAATTTTAGTTAAAAATAAATATTCAAATATAAAGAAATAAATAATATTATGCACCTTATCCATATTAAAAATTAATTACCATTGTGAAAATTAAAATTAAAATATAAAAAATACAAAATATTTTTATAATTTTAAAAAATATTAATATATATAATTAAAAAAATATTAGTAAGAAAGTAATTGAAACTTTGATGGATGAAAATATTTATATCAAATATGAATATTTAAATATAATTTTATACACTTACAAAATTTTTATAAAATTTTAGTTAAAAATAAATATTCAAATATAAAGAAATAAATAATATTATGCACCTTGTCTATATTAAAAATTAATTACCATGGTAAAAAATTAAAATAAAAAAATAAAAAATATTTATAATTTTAAAAAATATTAATATAGATAAGTAAAAAATTATTAGTTAAAAAGTAATTGAAACTTTCATGGATAAAAATATTTATATTGTATATGAATATTTTGAATATGATTTTATATACTTACAATATTATATTTTAAAAAAAAGAAAGAGAGATAATATTACTTTAAAATTCATTAATGTAAGAGGCGTATAGGGAAACAAAAACTTCTTACTTCTCTTTGAATGCATTATTTTAGTTTTGCACTTTGAGATTTTCAACTAAATACTCAACCAATTATGTGAAAGCACTTCCAAGCACTTTTATGCCTCTAAAAAGCAGGGCAGACCGGGCCTAAAACAGGACGGAAAAGGGGTGCAATGATTACGATTACGTCCTCCACATGCATCCAAATAGTCGAATGAGTTCAAGGCCGAACCAGTACAATCAAAACGGGTGAATCCGGCGGCAATCTGCTATCATCACCAGCGACCCAATCGAGAGAAACAGTGTCATCATCGGCCATTCGCAAGCACTCACGACGGAGACGAACTTCGGGGAGGGAGCGGAAGAAGGAGGCGAATATCGTCTCAACGTGGCCATTCCAACGGACAATGGGGAAGGGTTTGTAAGGTTTCCGCAAGGAGGCGAGGTTGGAGGCGAGGTTGGAGATCCAGGATTCACGGCCTCCAATGACTTCCAGGAATGAGGAGGAGGAGGAGCTGCTGGTTTGGCGTCCGGCGGCGTGGCTGGAGGCACTTATGGTGAGAAGGGAGCACGAAATGGAAGGGCGGGTGGCGGAGTGGCAAGCTAAAGCCCGAGCGACCGAGAAGGAACTCGCCATAAGATTAGTCAACTCAGATTCATTTTCGTTCCTATTTATCGCGGATCCGAGTGTCTAACCCTACAGTTAATTCGGTTGTGTTTGGACAGGGTACGTGTGAAATACGGTGTAAAGTGTACTGGAGAGGGTTAGGAAATAAAATAAAACAACACCATGATGATGTATGGGTGGGCGCACGCACACATACATATATATATATATTAAAAAAGGTAAATAAATGATTAGGAGAATAGAGATGAATGATTTAGAAATAAACAATATATAGGGAATAATGATTAAAATATATTAACATAAACTAGGTTTGCAAATACCTTATTTAGTGAGTGGATGGATATATTAGGGTGTATATTAGAGGCATACAGTGAGTAAACACCTTAATGCATCGTTTATATTTTTCCAAATATACCTTTGAGAAAAGATAAAATATAATAAAGTAATAAAGCCTAATAATAATATTATTATTATTATCTTCTTAAGAAAAAAGATAAATGTTTACAAATAAAAATAATAATAAAAGTAAAAATCACCCGATGCTCAAGTCAAATGATGGTGCGTAAATCACACAGCGTGAGGAGGTATTTAAATGGGAAGAAGATTATTCCAATCATGAACTGCTTGACCAACTTATTTCATAATAAAATTCAATTTCTTAATTTTTTTATTTTCACATGCAATTAATTTGCAAAAACAAACAATATTTGTCATATTTCTTACATTTAAAATGAATGAAATTTTAAAATCATAATTTTTGAAGTTGGGTCTTTTCAAATATTATATTATGCTATTTAATTTTAAATAATTTTTAGATTTATGTTATATTAATATATCTGATCACCCTTTCAAGGCATAAAATATTATAAAATATTTCTATATCAAACATATAACCAAAATAAAGCCAATTAATCTTTTTGTCATATATATAGCTAATTTTAAAAATATTAACAATATTTATTATATATTCAAAATTTTTAAGTAAACAAAGTCTTAAAATTACTATTTTCTGAATAATTTAACTTAAAACTGATAAATATCAAACTATGCTGAATTATTTATTTTTTAAAAATTATTTAAATTTATATTAAATTAATAGATTCAATCATCCTTGTAAAATTTTAAATATTAAAAAATACCATTATTAAATAATGATCACAGATTTGGTGTGGAATCTTTAACTTTTTATTTTTATAAAATTATTTAAATTCATTTATTTAACTTAAATTATCATAATTATTTGAATCTGAATATTTAATATGATTTGATTCTTAAGTAAGTAAATGATGAAAAATAGTAATTTTAGATCTCTATTTACTTAAGAAATAAAAAATAAAAAATATATAAATTTTTATTTAAATGAGTAGGTGAGCAAAGAATCAACTATAATATAATTGTTTTAAAATAAAAAATTAAATATTTTTATCTTTGTCATGGATTTAATATAGTAGTATTTTTAAATATTTTATAGTTTGTAAAGATGATCAAATCTATTAATATAACACAAATGTAAATAATTATTAAAAAGTAAATAACTAAGCCAAATGTAATATTTGAATAGGTCAAATATTTAAAAAATTAATTATAGAACTTAATTGATTTAAAAATAATTAATTTTTAATTAATTATATGTACAAATTAAAATTATATTAAATTTTTAGTTTTTTTACAAAATCAGTTGGTCCAATATTCAAAGAAGTAATTATAGAATTTTATTCTTTTAAAAATGAAATAAAATAAATATTATTTACTTTTGTAAATTAATTATGCATAAAAAGTTAAAATTATAAAAAAAAATTAATTTCGTTGTGAAATAAGTTGGTCAAGTAATTAACGATTGGACTAGTTTGCTTTCCGTTTGAACATATCAGAACTAATTTGCAATTGAAGATTTACGCACGACGCCTCTGAAATTCTTGTGAGATTTTGTTCCCATTTAGTAATCACGTGGCTTTATCTTAATCTGCAGCACCAACGCCGGCGGACCAGGTGATTCGGACTCTGGTACTTCCGGAACCGCTAACGTGTCCCCGCTGGCATGAAAAATAATTCTAGAAAGGACAATAGTTGGAGAGGAATCGGCCGGGGAAATGTCCATGCACATGATTCGTTTGGGCTCACTCTAATGTACAGACTAAATCAAAATTATTCATTATGTTTAGCACCGCTTATTTAATTAAATTTTTTTTAAAATATTTCACTTTAAAACATGCATGAATCACGAACAGAGAAACAACTCTGATGCTTGCATATTCACTGTCAAACAGTATGAATTTTATAGTTCCTAACTTCATAAGTTTTATTTAAATAACGGTGGTCAACACAATGAATTAAATTGAACATACATATTGTGTTTCATGCGTCTGCAATTTGCCATTTGCATTGGAATTTCCACCATAACGTCGCTACCAAGGAAAAAGGTACATGCAGGCTCGTAATCAACGCCGTCTGTACCGTGCACCGTTGGATTGAAACAGCAAGGGCATGGAAAAGGTGATAATACTTATTACTGATATGAGTTTTGACGTTGATATGACCTTTTGATTATTTTAAAGAATCATAATAATTTTATATTATTATTATTATTTATATCTTAATTATTTTTATTTTATGTTAAAATTCTATTTTGCCAATGCACGTTTCTATTATACCATCTTTTCATTACCCCTTCTTCCTTTTTATAATTATACTCTATCGAAATAGACTCTTAAGGTATGCTTGGATGATGTATTAGAGTATTAGTGTTTAAAAAATAAAATAAAATAATAAATAATATGTATTAAGATTAATATTTTAAAAAGTAGATAAATAATTAAAAAAATATGGATAAATAAATGAGAAGTTAAGAATATACATAGATAAACAATTTAAAAAGTATAAAAAAGATTAAAAACAGGGTTAGATAGAAACGTAGAGTGTGTTTACTAATAACCTGCTTGGTTGCGAGAAAGAAGGATGCGTAACTAGATGTGTACGGGTCTGTAAGGAGTAGTGTTTTAAAATGGGATCGATCACCTGGTCGGACCGGTTTGGCCGCGAGTCGCAGGGAAAGTGGTCGAGTCTAGATCTAGTTTTGTAAAGTTGTGGAAAATTGTTAGAACCATGTAAAGTAGACTGTCAGACCGTGCACGGCAAGGTTCAGTGCATATATTAAAAAAACAAAAAAAAAAATTAAACAATAACAAAAAGAGCCCACAAGCCACAAAGAGCCCCCATTATCTCTCCATCGGCAGCGTTGGAGATAAATCTAACCTGCTTCTAACGACACAGCGGCAGCCAAGGGAACAAGAGTGCCAGTCAAAACAGAGGATATTTGGAACAAGAGTGCCAGTCAAAACACAGGATATTGCAATTGATAGTTTGGACCAGCAGCTTTGTTACATTGTGATACTATTTTTGATTTTTGAATAGCTTATGTATACGAGGAAGTAATGGAAGGTTTGTATATAAATATTATACGCTGTATACAATGAAATCATTTTGAATAGAAATTCTTTATTCATCAATTCTCTCATCAAGTTAACTTTTACATGGTATCAAAGCACGCCTGAGTCTAAACTGATCCTCTTCAAGATGTCTATGTACCCCAATTCCTCCACTTCAAATGTTGCCAAAACCAACCTTTCTACCTTCAACCTATCCTCCTCCATCAACCTCACCAACTTACACATCGAATTACCTCACATGGAAAGTCACCATGTTACCCTACCTCAAAGGCTAAAAAGTTTACGGATACAACCGTTCCGCAACCTGCAAAAACCATTACGGCCACTGATGGCTCTACAACCCCCAACCCCTCATATGATATTTGGGAAACCTAAGATAATCTTATTTAGAGTTGCATAAATTCTTCTCTTTCTAATGAAGTACTTGCCCAAGTTGCTCACTACAGCTCCTCTGCTGCAGTTTGGATAGCTCTAAGCTATGTTTTTGCATCCCAATCTCATGCTAAAGCGATACATGTTCGCTATCAACTCTCTACCCTCCAGAAAGACAATCAATTTGTAACTAATTACTTCATGATAATCAAACATCTCACGGACAAATTGGTCATTGTTGGTCAAGCTCTGAAGTGTGAAAAAATTATTCCATATTTGCTTACTAGGCTCGGTCCCAAATATGACTCTCTTATTTCCACGGTATCTCATCGAGATACTTCTCTCACTTTGGTAGAACTTTATTCAATGCTCCTGACATGTCAAGCTCGCATCGAGCATAATAATCAAATGCTCTTCTTGCCCATGGCTTCGGTCAATGTTGTCACCCGACAGCAACACTTTTTAAAAGGACGGGGTCATGGCAACTTCTCAGCTCCTCGAGGTAGGGGGCGTACTCTATTCAATGGCAACCATGGAGGTGGCCATGGCAACACCAAGTATGTTGTGCCAACTGTGTGAAAAGCCTGGTTATACAGTTTCCCACTGTTGGAAGCACTTTGATCCACATTTCCAAACCCTACCACCTCTCCCATCTTCTCAAGCACACCTCGCCTCTACCCAATCTCAGCAGCACTCAATTAAACGAGAGTGGCATCCTAACACTAGTGTGATGCATCATCTAACCAACAACATGGGTAATCTGAATATCTGAAGTGATGACTTTAGTGGCATTGATCAAAATCAAATTGGTGATGATACAGGTTTGAAAATAACTCATATTGGAACTACCTCTTTATCTAACTCATTTTTGTCTTTTATTCTTGACAAAATCCTTGTCGTACCCCAAATTTCCAAAAATCTTCTCTCTATTCAAAAATTTGCTTAGGATAATAATGTTTATTTTGAGTTTCACAGTTCTTTTTTTTCTTAAGGATTACTCAGGGAACGTCTTAGATAAAGGATCTACATTTGATGACCTTTATTGCTTCTCTCCATTTCTTCAATGTTTTTTTTTCATCTGCTTTTGTTGGTGCTCGAATCTCAGTTACAAACTGGCATCATCGTCTTAGTTATGACTCTTCTGGTATGTTCAACATGTGCTTAAAAATAATAATAGACTAGTTAGTTCCAATTAAAGACAAGATATTTGTCCTGAGTGTGTAATGGCTAAAAGCCACAATTTACCTTTCTCTACTTCAATTCCTTTTATTTTAAGACCTCTTGAATTAATTTATTCTGATGTCTGGGGATCCGGCTCAACTGCTTCTAGTTATGGATCTCATTATTATGTTTGTCTTTCAGATGCCTTTATTAAATTCCTTTGGATATTTCATTTGAAATTGAAATCTGAAGTTGAAACTATTTTCATCTAATCTCAAAACTATGTTGAAAGGCATTTTGATTTGCAAATTAAGGCCATTTAAGCCAATTGGGGGGGGGGGGGGGGGGGTGTTAATA
>JAYJMB010007822.1:0-17953 GCA_036873735.1 Pouteria campechiana
GTCCATTCACCTGCTGGTGCACAAATCACTCAGCCAGTTAGTGCTGACATTCCAGAAGGGAGGGTGCATGGAGGAGCCCTGATGGCAATGCTGGCAAGGGGTGGTAGAAATTGACCGGAAATATAGTAAGCCCCCTTGCACTGTTTCTTTTCTGGTTATTTGTTTGGTCAGAGTTGGGCATGTTTGGGTTTTGTAGAGTTAATCAATCAGGTGTTTGCAGCTGAGAAGGAACAAGTTTTATCTCTCCTGCTGGCATTTTTTTTTATTGTTTCTTTAGGACCCCCCCACCCCCAAAACATACACACACCCAAAAAAAAAAAAAAAAAAAAACAGAGTCTAGAATGAGGATTCATGTGTGGTGGAATCAGAGTACTCCAATGGATACATGATGGGCCTGGAAGATCCAAATAATACAGAAGGACAATCCCTTTGCAAGAGATGATTTAATAATCCCATCCATCTGATCTATAGTGTTGAAGTGAGACTAGAAAAAAAAAAATCAAAACAATGAATAGGGCAAATAAATTGTGGGATGAACCTTATGCTAGAAAAGAGGCTCTAATTATCTAGTATTTTCTCACCAAAATGCAAGGCATCCTTGTATCTATAAGAGTAAGATAAATCACCTCACCATGTGTTTGCCGAGAGTTTGCCCAATCAAGTTCAGTTCATTCTGCAGTTGCAAATAATCCCCTTCATGGTGGTAAAGTCTTCTATTTTGGTTCTATTAATACAAACAGGCTATCTTCTTTTCAAAAGAAATTTTAGTTTATCAACAAAGGTGGGAAAGTAGCACAGGTTACAGTGTGTATAGCATTATCGTACTCACATTTCTGGATTCTGTAAATACATTTCGCAAGCCCTTGTGGGTGAATGGACAAGAAAATGTAGCTGTAATGTACTGTACCTTTAATGGACTATGCTTTATGTTGGAATGATTCTGCCGTAGATGGTCCTTAGACATCCGTGTCTTTCTCCCTTTATGTAGTGCTTGAGTATGCTCTGCACTTCTGCCCGGAGCAGATGGATTGTTTTCATTTTTCGGAAGCTTGCAAATTACGTGCGTAGTGCAAAATTGCTAGCTGGGTAGAGACGTGGTAAAGATGGATGTTAAAAGTAAAACCCATGCGCTAAGAATCCCACCTGGGATTTTGGCCTTCTGCTTGGGAGTATCAAAGGCTGCTCCTGGGATGCTAATTATGCTACCTGGCCTTCCGCTCTGAAGTAGCTAAGTCTGTTTTCTTGGATGCTGATTATGCCACTTGGCCGCATAGTTATTTTGATGAGAAAAGCAGGATAGTTAGAGTCTCTCCTTTGATGGGATGTGATATGCTCAATGCTCGATGCTCTTAAGAATAATTTTGCCATGCACTAATCCCATCTCTTGCATTTGAGAGCGTTCTGTTAAGTGGCCTATCAGATGATTATCCAAATGCCAAATCGGTTGTTTCTTGAACATACAACACATGGTTCGACCCTTTAGCGCTAGTCTGAAAAGCATTTTACTGCTCAATGAGTCTGTCATCTATCCACTGCCGCACAAGGTATAGCCATTCTAATTTGCACTTGAAATTGAGTCTAAAAATACGTCTGCAGGATATATTCCTGACATCTTACACCAGACATGTCAGCCAATGTTATGCCCTTGAGGTGCTGATTGCCGTCCTTTTCATCTTCTCATACTCTCCTTTCGGGAGTGTTATTTTTGGATTTCATCCTTGGAATCCAGAGTGGTTGATTTTGAACTGAAAATAAATAAATTAAGACCTTTATCATTGAACTAATCCAGCAAATTGAAATTTGGTCTACTTTGGCGTTTCTGCATTTGTCTTGTGTGATTGATGTAAACAAATTTCGAAATTCCTCTTATCATTCGAAGCAAGAGACGAGACGAGACACAAGACCATAGACCTTCACCCTATACTTCGGCCAATCAGGCATTTTGCCTAAAATATACTCACTAGAGATAGTAGAAGCATGGGAGAATTTCAAGTACACAGTTATCCATATCTGTTAAAAGTTCCCAATTCACTAGGAAGACCAGTAGATGAGAGATTTTTGAACCTTGAGCTTAGATCTTCTTCTTCTTCGTTTTTTTCCCCTCAAGAGCAGATGTAATTTTTTATCTATTATTGTAGGATGAACAATATTCAAATGGGAATCAATGTCGGTATATCAGTTTCCTGCCAGATGGGCTGCTTGCCACTTTGAAGGAGAGCTACCCGTTCACCTTTTTTTACCATCCCGTGTCTGAACAAACACTTTAACAACGTTTAGAGTTGCCGTACAAAAGCCCAGCCGGTTGAATTAGGTTGGATTTCCAAACTAAAGTTATGCTTGTCTTAAATTTTTGGCTCTCAATCTTCATTTTATTAAGTATTTTACTGCTAGAATGCTAATTAAGAATTGGCAAAATGCTGGAAGAAATTATCAAGGAAAAGGATGAATATGAAGCACTACGAGAAAAAGCAAAGAGTGGAATTGCTAATTACCTAAGGTGTCGGGGCTTTACATTCGTCGATAGAGAAACCAGTTTTCAGCTGATTAACACCATAATGGATGATGCCCAGCGCACCATCCACTAATCGATGGCTGATAAAATTCCTAACCTTGTAGAAAAGGTTGTCAATGGATAGCGTTCCTCAACTTTGACTTTCTCTCATATTACGAGTGTTTAAGAGTGATGTTGTCAGAGCCAAACCATTAATTGAACCAGTACAACATGGATTCGGTTCAAGTTTGAAGTGGATTGCACCATAATACCATTATTGAATAATTATGATGTAATAATTTTATTATTATTTTAAATTTATATAAAATAAAAATGTTATAAAAAATAATTATGATTTGGGTCACCGCTTTTGCACCGTGACATTATCGCCTGTCATAAAAGCCAAATGAACGGTTTATATTTTTTTTCCCTGTGCCAATGATGATGTTTGGTGAAATTCTCGATGGTTCAATCATTATAAAACTACAGGAATTTTTCCTTTCCTTTTCTTTTTCTTTCCCCACCTTTTTTGCAGTATCAGTTGAAGTATATGATTCTAGGGTTAGACAAATAAATGAAAGCGTTGTGTTCCATTTTTACCTACAAGTAAGATAAGGCCTCTGCGAAGGTCTCCTCAGCATTGTCCAAGAATTGCATCTTTATGCGGCATACGCCATGGTAAAGTTCCAATCGCTTCCCCATTCTTTTGCTTTATTACCATTGTTAGTGCAATTAGTCCTATCAAACTAAGTATATTCAGGCAATGAAATTATGCAAGGAATTTTTCTTGTTGATTTTGCATTTGCAGAGAACAAGTGTGAAACTATAAGCAGAGATCATCTAATATGGAAAAACGAAAAAACTGAGATGTGTAAAAGCTAGGAAGGTATGCACTTATTTGTGAAGGCAAAGATCTTTTGGCACTAGCTCATTAGGATATTTAGCTTTTTTGTGTTTTGTATTATGCAAAAGTCTAGTGGGCGTGCATATGTGAGATGAGCCTAAAATAAGCCATATAGGATTGCAATTTTAGTTAGGGATTCAGGGGGAAATTTTAAAGAGAGTTATCATATAGATTCTAGTATTTTTACCAAAAAGAAGAAAGAGAGAAGGTTATGAGAGTTTGATTTGAGGATACATATAAGGCATTCTAAATAGCATCACTAGAAACTCGTAATGCCCATATCTCATCTTAAAGGCAATTTTAGACACATTTGTAATTTTATTTCTCATCTAATGATACCCTGATTGTAAATCAATATTGAAAAATGTCCTTGCCCCTTACAACTAATCTAGCAAATCATCTATATGAGGTAATGCATACTTATTCTTGAAGATTATTTTATTAAGTTCTCTGTAATCAATATACGGTCTCGAGTTTCCATCCTTCTTCTTTGCAAACAAAATCGGTGCCTCCCATGGCAACACACTAGGATGAATGAACTCCTTATCTATTAAGTCTGGCAACTATACTTTCAACTCTGCCATATCTACTGGTGTCATTTGGTATGGAGCTCTCGATATTGGCCTAGTTATAGGTTGGAGATTAATACCAAACTCTACTTCTCTTTATGAGGGTAATCCCTGCAATTCATTTGGAAATACATCCAAAAATTCTCTCACCACTGGTATATCCTCTAGTGATCTATGCTTTGAATGAGCATCCACTACAAACACTAAATATATGTCACACCATTTTCGTACTAAGCTCATGACTCTAATTGCCGATATAAGTTTAGGCACCTCACCTTTAGGTAAACTCCTAAAGATTATCTCAACTTTATCTAGGGTCTTCAAAGTCACCTGCTTGGTCTTACAATTCACTCTAGCTTTATACTTGGAAAACTAGTTCATGCCTAAAATAATATTCAACTCTTCCATATCTAATACAATCAAGTCAGCATAGAACCTTCTACACTCAATCACTATAGGAATACTATAACATATCTCAAAAGTCGTACTAACCATTCTAAAAGGAGTAGACACTTTCACAATATTATGTATAGGATGCTTAGGTAGACAAGCTTTATCCTCAAATATTACAGATACAAATGATCGTGATGCACCAGGATCAAACAAAACATGTCATATAATCACAAATAAAAAGGTTAACCGTCACCACACCATCGACTACCTGAGCCTCCTAAACATTGGCTGCCTGAATTACTGTTGCCACCTAAGACCTCTGTCCCTCTTACTAGCCCCCAAGTGCTTGGTATGACTTTGTTCCCCATACTGATGTCCTCTGCCTCTTCCTCTCATCTGCACTCCATCACACATATGTTGTTGTGGTATCCGAGGATCTGCACCTCCACCCTATAATAAAGGACAATCATGCTTGATATGACCCAACTCTCCACACAAGTAACATGTAACTGGTCATCTAGGCCTTTGCCTTGCTGTTTGTGCTGACATATGCTCGGCCTCTCTTGCTTGTCTTAGTGCTGGCCTAGCCATCTATCCTCCTTGTTTCCCTAAACCCAATGGACACTTTGCAATCTGATGCTCTGGTTGCTTGCAGTTGAACCAGAACTTCCTCAAGGGTGTATTGCTTCCCTGACTGATTATGGGCTTCTGCTTATGCCCCTGGCCATTGTCCCTAGCACCACATTTTCTATCTTGTATCTTGTTGTGCTCCTCTTCCCCTCGCTCTACCACTTCAGCTTGCTCTAAGATGTCTTCATATCTTGTTAACATGAAAGAAGCAACATCCCGCCTAATGGACAGTCTTAGGCCTCCATAGAGTCCGTTTGCACTCAAGGCACAAACTAAGCCAATGATCAAACTTGCTCATAATAATCCTCAATTGTCTTCTTCCTTTAATACAGGGACAAACTCAATAGGCCTCCTAGCCCTCTCACTAGCTAGCACATAGCGACGGAAGAATCTCTCTAGAAATTCTACCCATGTCATGCCTACACCATTATCGGGTTGAGTATGTTTCTCAGTATTCCACCAACGCTTAGCATCACCCTCAAATTTATAGACTGCATAGGGAATCTTGTGTCACTCAGGATACCTCAAATATATAAAAACCTTCTCCATCCTAGAACTTCATTCGTCTACTACCCGATAGTCCTTCTCTTCTTTAAAAGTGGGAGGCTTCATGTTGTGAAAGACTTTCATGTTCAATTCCAGTTCAGGCTGTCATTGTGATGACTGGCCCAAATCCATCGCATATCCCCTTGGGCTATTCTGTCTCCTCACTTGCTCAACTTGACATGGCTCAACTTGTGGTGTAGACTCCCCTATTGGCCTCCTCTATGCCTATAAGAGCTCCTGAAGTATTTGTGCCCTACCCATCATCATATCCATCATGAACCCAGCTTTGGCATCACCACTTATACTAGTGGAGTAGTCCCATCACCGATCTATTAGTATCTGTAGTCGGCCCCCTTTTAACTTCTCGTAACCCCACATCAACTAGGTCTTCCTCTCGTTCACTTAGAACCTCATTGCATTCTTCCTCCTGGGACATTCCATGAGCATTCACCTATTCCATTTGTTTCTCCCTTCTGGGAGCCTCCCCTTGAGCCTACTGGATTACAATTCTTGTGGTCATTGTACTGATAGTACTTCTCTCTAGCTCTTCCTCTATCATAGGGGCCTTTCCCTTATCAATTTGCTTTCTTTGTGCCATCGCTATACCAATTAATAACGCATAGTTATTTAAAGTCAAATAGCCAGCAAATAAGCAACACATGCATTTCATCCTACAATTAAGCAACCTAAGGTCTCTAATGTCATTCCTTAGACTAGCGCTCCCCCGCTATTTACAAATTTAGTAACTACTACTCATCTTGTATATTCTATTCCGTAGGTCTAATAACTATTGTCATGTCATATTAGGATTGTTGCTTTGATATCAGTTTTGTAGAGAACTTAAAGCACCACAGATTCTAGAGAATGATCCTATTAAAAATTTGATAAAGTTTTTCCTGAAATATGAGGTTTTGACACCTATATAATCATTCTCATATCCATACATTCATTAATTCAAGCCAAATAAACATCATTCTTAGATACCCAAAATTTGCTTACATAGCTATCCCCTTTTAACCATTCATTAAATGCATTCAATACCTTATCTTAGTAACCAATTGATGGCTAATTAGGTTTGCAATGAAGTCATTCAAACATACTTCACTTTTTACAGAGTCATTTCATCAAACACCTAATATACATAAATCAAATTATTTATTTCAATAATGTGCAATAGGTTGGTTCATTCATAGCAATATACAACCAATATTCAACACAATTGACATTTAAACAACCTTACTAATGAGTCAATAAGCCCCTAATTCAATTAAATCCCTACCCAATTCATCAGTCATTAAAATACCCAACTTAATCATGAAGAATGTTGTTATCTATTTCATGGACAATAGTATACATGAGTTTCTCATAGCATAAACATCATATTATTGCTACAATTGGACATTGCATTCATTTTTCTATGAAAATTCAAACATAGTTCTCCATAAATTCACAAAACAGCCCCCCAAGGATTGCACAATAGCAACCCTAAAATAGAATTTGACAAATCTAATTGGGAAAAACACTTACCAACATAATTTTGGGTTGTTTCCACTCCACAATGAAATCCCCACTCAAATCTTCAAGTCTTTTCCATGCACAATAACATAATGAGTTTCTTGATGGGAAAACAGATTTTCTCCTTTCTTTTCATGTCCAAATGAGTTGGAATAAGCACCCTTTTAGTGGGTGATGATTGTTTGTCTAAATAGAATTTTTTTAGCTAAAAATCAAGTACAAAAAGGGGCATGAAGGGGCTGCTAGGGCGGCTTAGGCATTAGAGGAAAAAGGGGGAATGAATGGGGGGAGAAGAGAATGACAGGGCATCTAAACATGTCTTGTATTTGGTGCTTTGGCGATGCATCTCTTATGTCCTATACATGTAGCCCTTCTATGATGAAGTTTGTTACATAAACAAATTCCTTTACCATTTTAATTAAATCATGTACATAATTATCCCCAAAATAATCATTGAGAAAATTTTCTTACCTCCAAAATCTTGGGGTGTTACACTTCTTTCATAGTGGATTAATTATTTCTCTCTTATAGTCTTTTCCTTTTTAGTTGAATGGTTTTTCACATAAATTTTATATCTTTGATCTGTGTTTAATTATTTTTTTAATCTATACATGCATGATCTTGTATTGATGATAGTGATCTCGAAATTGATATCGGAGCTTCCGCAACAAGTGATATGACAGCTACGGGTTAGTCATTTGGTCAATGATCAAAGAGATGAAAGACAAGATCATGGTGGCATGATTAGCATGGATTAGTAGATGCAAATCATGTGGATTTGATCACCATTTTGAAGATTGGAAACAAAATAATAGAGTCATTACCCCATCAGATGCTGATATAATAGAATGCAAATTTGGTATGGAGTCTGAACTCTCAATCTGCACCACAGCCTGCAGAAGCCATAGCGAAGCTCCTTAGACTAATGCCCCGTGAATTGCAAAACTATGCGAAATGTGTCATTTAGAATAAATTGCAAGAGATGGAATTTTTGGTGTCGATCACATACTTCAGAGATAATCCTTCAACTCTAGTTCTGTATCTTTGACAAAGGAAAATGCATAAAAATCTACTTTGTTTTCAACTCCAAATTTAATATCATCCCAATCCTTTTCTGCAGTAAAGCAAACCAATGGAAATTTATCATCCAACCAAGACCTTCCATTGGCAAGGAAGCAAGAAAAACCAAAGAAAAATCAATGGCAAGCATCTTGAGTCTCACCAGTGATAGATGGCAATGTAGCACTTTTCCCTTGAACATTCAAATGCCGTCTAGACTTGAGTTCACCTCCATCAACAACTTCACATCTTACTGAATCTCTAGTCTTTGATTTCACCATCAATGACATCATTCCCCCTAATGGATGAAATAAAATTACTCCGAAAGGTCAAAGCAACCATGTTTTCCATTTATTTTCTTTCTAAACTTCATTTCTAAACAGCAGGCATTTCTATTGTACACTTAAAATGCATACAAGGCTTGTGACTATTTCATTACTACTGCATAAGAGACTAAAATCTACTGCAATATTTCATTCCTACTCATCACAATAAATAATTTCTTGTAATGATACTTGAAGTTCTTTGTTAGTAACCAATGCTACTGATATTGACTGGGCTCTTGATTTTTCAAATGTAAGTAGATCATGTCCCATATACCATTGTATATTGTGAATGACCAAAGAAGAAGTGAATTGCACATACCATCAACAAGAAGCATGTCACGCACTTCTACATCATTAATAAGGTCATCGTAATTTACACTAACACAGTTTTCTGTACCAACTCCTTCGATTGTGAAGGTGAATTCCTGCCCACTTTTCAACATGATTGGCTGTGGCAAATCGCCACTCCTGATCTCAGGGCCCTACAATTCGAGAAATATAATTAGAGAATTTATTAGTAAAAGAAGCATGTCGAAGCCTCCCTTGGTCTTTATCATTGTCCTTGCCTAGTAATATATAAGCGCTACGAAATGAAATAATTAAGTAGGAATAGTTAACCTGCCTTTGTGTCGAGCATTATTGCAATCACATTGTCTTTAGATTGGGCATCGTACTCTTTGACTACATCAATGACTTTCTGATAAGTGTCATGATCTCCATGAGATACGTTTAACCGAGCAACATTCATACCACACTCAGCCAGCTTCCATATCATTTCCCTTGTGTTGGTGGAAGGACCAATCATACAAACAATCTTCGTCTTACGTCTGATTCTTGGTTTAGAGCACATGCCAACCTATGAATCTCCAAGCTGCTGCACACCCCTGCCTGATCAATAGTCAGCATTTATTACCATCGAAAATGGTTGGAAAATGTGACCATGTTCAAATTAGCATGCTTGTAGGAGAGGTATCACAGCTAAAAACAGGAAGGCATGTAGAAGTCCTTTCCAACCCAAATTGAGGTTCAATCCTCGATGGAAAAAAATGGTCTCTTTTTGCACGGGAGAGCAATTCATTGCTTAACATGTCAATCCTCAATGGAAAAAAATGGTCTCTAGTGCGCGGGCTTCTACCTTTTGAAAGCGAATCGGACGAGAAAAACAGAGACACTCTCCCTCCCCAATGCATGGAGAAGAAGAAATGGGAGGAGATGTTACGATTTTTGTATCAGACTCTGGAGAAGCAGCAAGAGCAGCTAAGCTGTCGATTTCTGACATCTTCGCAGCGGCTCGGACGCTCCGGATCACTTTCTTCCTCCTGCTTTCTGATCCACCCAGGGTCCTGGAAATAAAGGGCCATGCTTTCAAATTCTCGACCGAATTACTGCCAACAGGTCGACCTGCTCCTAATTGGAGAGAGAGAGAGAGAGAGAGAGAGAGAGAGAGAGAGAGAGAGAGAGAGAGAGAGAGAGAGAGAGAGAGAGAGAGAGCCGTATTTTCTAGTGTGTGGAAAAGGAGAGAAGAAGCTTTGTAAGTATCGATCGATGAATCACGGCTTCTCTGTCCGTTGGCACAGGCAGAATGAGATAGTTGATACGCAAGATCTTGGCATGCAATTCCAGAGTCAAATTTCTGATCTATTAATAAGCGAATTGTCAAGTTGATTGCGGGTTACAAGGTTGATTGATGCTCAATAGAGAGGGCTATAAGAGTATTTGAGTGGATTAGAAATGGACTTTAATCTATGCGTAGAAGGTCTGATTTTCGGTGTGCCAGTTTTCTCCCATAAAGCTACATGTTTTGGGCGCTTGATGTAAGATATTGGATGACCAAGTATGCAAATATCCCACCCCCTGCTTATCTACTGCCATACTCTGTCCAGTTGAAAACTAACTTCCAACTGCATGCTACTTTGAAATATTGTAGCCCGAAACGGACCAGGATAACCATAAATTTGCAACTCGGGTTGTCCGTATCCAAGTCATCATAAGCATCCACGTAGCCAAAAAGAGAAAATTAGGCTGAAATTGATGAGCGGTCAAGAGATTATTTGTGAATAATCGGCAGCATAGGCGCTTCATTTGGATAGAAAGAAATTGTGCTCTTAATTATATAGTGTTAATTTGGATAGAAAGAAAATTTTATTTCCATCAACCCATGTTGTGATATTTGCAAACACCAATAATCTTATTTTTTTATGATTGTTATTTTTATTAAAAAATTAATCCATTTTGTCTTATTCATTTTTTGACTGACATTATATACCAAAGAGTTAATAGTAATTTACATGTACTTTTGAAAAAAAAAAAAAACCAACCTTTCATTTCTGTATAATCTAACATTTCATATATCAACACAAAATGATCCATGCATCTTAGACAAGAATTAGATGCATGCGTATGAAAAACAATGCATGTGTGATAGAAATTTATCATGGATGATGGCCCGCAAGTTCCATATAATGTTTGTATAAGTATTGCCATAATTGGAGTAATAACTCAGCAATTGGCTGACATTTACTTTACACCCTCATGCTTGAAATTGGCCTGCTTAGCGAGCTTGTCGACGGCTTCAACCAAGTGATCGAGCCGTGCCACAAACTCGATGAGCAGCGATGTGAATGTAGCCAGCGACAGGGACGTCGTGCACTCCAGTGCTCTCATCCTCGGTATAAGATCCATATCTATGCCTCCCCCCTCTTCTTCAAAACCATCCACCTCCCTCGACGGCCATGAATGCAGCCTCCTTTGTTGCCTCTTCATGGACTCATGGTAGGACTCTGCCTGAGACAGCGGCACAGATGGTGCATTTGGGAGCAGCCCACTTGAGCTGATCTCGACGTTGCCGGCATCATCGACCGGGCTGTCGGAGAGGGTAATCGAGAGCTTGACAGACGGCAAAGGCTTGGAGGGGTTGTCGTAGAGCTCTTGGCTGGAGGTGAGAAGGTAGGAGTGCACATCTATGGAACGTTGTAACCGCTCTGTTGAGTCGTGAACCCTCTTCAGGAGGCCCGTTTGGAGGCTGCGCTTCATGTTGTTTATGTCTTTGCCCAGGCTGCGCACCAGCTCCGCAGCGTGGCTTGTTGCATCCATGATCTCTGACTGGAATGCGAGTCTAAGGTTGTAAGGTGCCTGAGAAAACAGCAAAATGATCTTCACCCATCTGGTTTATGAACATAAACTCACATTTTCCATTATTACTTTCATGCCTATACCGACCCAAGAACTCGATTCAAGGATAGAAATCGGCATATCGAACATCTAATGAGCATGAAGTTTGGACCCTGGCACATCTTAATTAGGACCCATAATTTTAACTTGTGTTTTAACCATTGCGGAATGACATTTAAATATTAAATGAGGGGATCGGCAGTTCAAAGATGTGACGCATCTTTTAAGTTTTTATGTTCGCTTGTCCCACAGTACTGCGGTATTTATTACTGAATTAATCATGTTATTTTTTGTATCGGAGATACTATTTTTATGGATAATGTTTGTATTTTTTGTAGCGGTAGAGAAATATTAGTGCTCAGGTGACCACGTTCACGAACGTACTTTTTTCATATTAGAATGGCAAATGGTTCGAAGGAGCCCTTATTTTGAAATTCCGAAGAAATCTTATTATATTTTAGGCCAATAAAAATGATTAAATAAAATCTATTCTAATTATCATACTTAACATTGTTAGTTTAGTTAAAACATGTTAAATTATTTTAATTAAAGGTCTATGTTAGCCAATCATTTAAAAATGTATAAAATATAAAATTTATTTATAATCTATGTATATATTTAAATATCGTAAAACTTGGTAAAATTATGAATTAATATAGGATGAATGTTTCTAAAAGCATGGATGTATGATTATATATTTGTGGGGCTCATAAAAAAATAAAATGATTTTAAATGATGAACATTAACTCTTAAAAAATTAATGGGTTTTTTGAAATTTCAGAGGAAAGGTTCTTTTGAACCATTTTCAATTCAAAATTATCTCTACCAGGTGCCTTAATCTGATGGAACTCAGACATGGAACCTTGTATGACTAGAATCTGATTCTCTTGCTAACGGTAAGCATAAAGCTGCAGCATGCATGCATGGTGACATGTCATGAGGGATGGAACGACACCTGTATCTCTGAATGCAGCACACCATGCAGTGCCATTACTTCATAAGCACAATAGCGAAGCACTGCGCCAACCTTCACATATTCAGACCACGGGTAGAAGAAGTGCTTAAATCTACCATGTGGGGGTTCCCACTTTGCTGAATTTGCCTGGAAATAATTTACTAAGAAGACAATTACAGTCTGGATTTAGCGAATCATTAGCTACAAAAGGTTTTGATCAAGAAAAAAATACCAGCGAGTCAAGCTTTGCTGATGAGTTGAGTGTAGCTCGGCATTTCCTGAATGCAGGCTCATCGGCGAACTCATCGTTAACGGTCTTAGAGAACTCTGGGTGATCAGACCCATCATCATCAAGGTATTTTCTTACACACTCTGCATGTATAAATCATAGAAGTTATTAAAATAAGTAATATTAAAGCTAATATTCCCATTTTGAGCTGCTGGGTAATGACCCAAAAATCTCCATGATCATAAAATCCTAGGAATTTAGTTTCTAGCTTGAAATGTTGAGATTTTGGAAAGAAGCTAACCTTGTAGAGCATCGGCCACAGAATCAAAGCTGCTGACCAGCTCCCTATGCAGCTGCTCTCCGGCCCAAATGGGGAAAATGAGAAGATTGACGAGAATGGCCACAAGCCCTCCGATCGCGATTGAGTAAAGGCGGTCCATTGCTGTCCTCACTGGATTCCCCATCCGATATCCGGAGCCTATGATCAAACAGAATGTGAAGAGTATGACCCTGAAACCATACTCGTAAGGAACGAGGGATGGCCACAGCTTCATGAAAGATGTCACGGCGCCTGCTTCAAGTGATGTCATTGTTACATTTCCAAGCGAAACATGTAATTAATGTGCATCTGTTTACTGTGTTAATCTCCACGTACCAATCAAGAAGATGCTGAGGCCAATGATCACGGGCTCTAACACGCGGCCGGTGCACATGGCTACCTGGATTACGGCAATCGCAAAGATTCCCGCAAGCAGACTTCCAAGAGCTCTGTTGAATCCTCTGTTGAATGTCGCCCCTACAAAATAAAAGTTCAATCCAGTGCCTAATTGCTTGTATGGAAATGAAAACAAATAAAGAAATAATAGATAAGGCTCTCAAACAATGGATGAAGAGTGCGCCTGCAAGAGTAGTCTTTATACACTGGAATGCTACTCTAGTTTATGTCTGTCTATGTTACGTGGATACATGTATGAATGCATGCAATGGATGTACATACCTACAGTGTATTCGAACATGATGGCAACGGTTAGGATAGACCAGATGATATTGGCGCCAAAGATTTCGTAGGTTGCTCGAAAGAGTACGAGCAATGACACCAAAAGAACAGCAAGACCCACCTTCAAGGCGAAGAATACCCTGTTGCTGTCTTCTTTACAGAATGTCCAGACACTCCGAATCCAACCCATGCAGTGAAAACCTCCATCGTCGGATTTCTCACTGTTTTCGGCTCCTTTGGTGTCGTTGGACTGTATATAGAGGTCGATTTTGATACTACCCTCTTTTCCATTCATTCTCCGAGGAAGTGACACAAGGTCTCAGCCCTTGCGTCTTTGGATGCTTTCCTAGCCACAGCCCCGGCTGCCGACGCCCTCCCCGTCTCTCTACTACATGTATCTAATCAAAACAAACGAATGTAAAGATCAAGTCTCTACAAAACTTATTTTCGCTTTGAACTCTCACTCATAAACTTACCAACTCTATTCAAATGAAATAGAAACAGGCAAGGGAGAGGACAACCTGAACGAGTTGAGATGCGCACTACAGAATATTGCGGGTTTTGAAGTGAGAGGGCAGTTATGTGAAGGTGTGATTTAAAGAGCATGCAAGTAGGAGAAAGAAAGCGTATGCAGACGAGATATTGTAATATAATTCATAGAATCATACCACAATAATAGAAGAAAAGATGAAATGAAAAACATGGATGAGAAAGATGCTTAACCCCAATAATGTTATTTGGATGGAGAATTGGAATCTCACGATCTTAGGTGTTTTCCCCATTTTTACCTTGCAACAATCTTCAATGCTGGGATGCGGATTCCAGTGGCATTTAAATTCAAGAAGCGAATCGCTACAAGAAGTTGATTCTAAAATATACGCATGCGCTCACTCCTCAAGCCTTTCAGTGGATCTGCTTTGGTGTGGTTTTGCCCCTTTTATGGCTCCCTCCCATCAGTTTTTATTTCACCTTAACCAGTTAGGGAAATTTTTCTTTTTTGTCCCGTTTCTTTGGCTCCCTCCTATTGGATTTTATTTTGGTTTACTGCATTCTGATATCTTGGGTGATAATTCACATTCGGTTTTTGCTTCATTTCTTCAGCAACCTAGGTCTTTTTTCTTCTTCTGTTTCTTCTTTTACATATTAGTTATGTTGGACTGGTACTCGTAAAGCTGGTTGCTGACACATATAGCTGGATAGTCATGGATGCGCATAACTAATGCCTGTTGTATGGCACCTCAATATCTGTCACCAGAAATACGAAACAGTAAAAGGTTACAAATTAATGCCAGCAAGCACCCCACAATGCACATGAACTCGACGAGATATCACCATGACATGCAGCATCTGGTGCTATCAATGCTCAATCAATCAACCAACCTAAAGAGCGGTCTTCGGGAATATTAACATGCATGATTAGACATGTGGTAGGAATATGGGTGTGATTGTGACTTAGATGGCTGTAACGGCGAGTGGGGGAATGCATGAAAGGTAGAGACACCGTCCAGAAAGACGGTTGCATTCCCACTGTGCTCTCTAATTGCAATCTTCTTGGGCACCTCAGCACATCCTAGCTTTCATCAGATATTGTCGAAGGAATCCTTCAAATCAAACTGAAAAATGGTGCTTGCCTTTTTGGCAATTACCCAGATGTGTAGTCAATCTCTTAGGAAGACATATTCCCTCAAGATTTTTAAAGACATAATCTTTCCTTACGCATAATCTGGAAATGAAATATGAATTTTCACCTCTCCTCAAAGAAGCCATGATTTCCAAGCATTGGCCAAAAGCCCCTACCGAAGATAATTTTCCAACACCTCTAGCTGGGAAGAAAATTATTTTTCAGCCACGCTAACCGGCTGGTCTCCACCTAAATTTATGCCATAATAAATCTTTAGAAAATTTTCGGATTTCCTGATATTTTAAATTTTTTCGTATTACACTTTATTCTATCATCAAATGAATTTTAGTAATTAGACTATTATTAGCAACCCTTATAGTTTCTTACGCAGCTTGCATATGTAACTGTTTCTCTTCTTTCAGAAAGATTACTAGCACATGACTGTTGACATTCGTCTAATACCTAGCAAAAGGAAATGTCATGCCAATGGAAAAAAGCGGGAAAACAAAAGGCTTTTAGATGGTGTATCAGAACATTACCCTTCTTAATGTCATTTATGCACATGTTTACTTTTTTTTTTTTTTTTAATTGAAACAAGCCCTTGTGATCCTTAAAAAAGGATTGGGGTCACCGAATCAGAAGCGCGTGGATCACTTGCAAAATCACCATCAGGTGAACTCATTTTCTTCCCGTCATCTCGCGATAAAATGCCTCCCAAAATATCCTATCGCACCTGATTCTGCACCGGATTCACCTGGGAAGAGGCTACGCGTGTGGTTCGCGTGACACGGACGAAAGGCGGGATTCTTCAACAGAATGCTTCCTGCTGCGACATCAGCAGATCGAAGCGCGAAACATGCATGTGAATCCATGCGCACCTGCCGGAGTGGCCTTTTCACACGCACCTCTTTAGCCAGCAGGCACCCGTGCACGTGCAAGCATCTGATTCTACGCCGGGCGACACCGACGTCCGATTCCCCCCCTGATTTACAGCAAAGCAGATGTTTAATCCAAAACTTCCAGTTTGTGGGGCCCAGCTGGCACGGAACCTTCCATCCCGAAGCAGCCTTCATCATCGTTCATTCTTTCTTTCTTACCCGTCTGATGGCCCAACATACAGTGATCGAGGTTGTCCAACGGCCGTGCCTCCTTTTTCTTGCTCGACGATTCGATTCCAACGAATTAGACTAGACGGGAAGAATGTATGCTGATGACGTTGAACTCACCATTTTTCATGGTCCGCATTGGAATGATGTGCGAGAACTCCATCTTGGGGGTGGCCCACATTGGGAGATCGTTATGACTCGTTCGATTTCTTCTTTCTCTTTCTAAATGCGGATAGTTCTACCCTTAACGCTCCGCCTCTGAAAGGGATCTTTGATTTTAGAGCCGTCTCCCATCAAATCAAAGGCTTCGATCAACTAAGAATGGCCCCCCATTTAGAGAATACATTATTTTTAGACCGGAAAGGAAGGAAAAATAGTAATAAAAGAAAGTAGAAAGGAAATGAGTGAAAATAAATAAAAGCTTTTATTAATTACTTTTTTCTTGGTAGGTTTGACGTGTAAGGTTTAATGGCTTATTAGCATGGCAAGGCATTGTTTCCTGGTGCATAGCGACATGTGATGGAGCCTTGAGATGTCACACATGCCTCTGAAAAACAGGTTGGTGGAACCAGATGTCATCAGCTGCGAAGGGAGTCGGGAAGCTTTTATTATTTCTCCCTGATAGATGTAGCGGATGGAGTATTAATATCCAGGGAAAGCAATCAGTCCGGTGTGCAACTTACCCAAGGAATAACAGAAATCTCCACGCATCTCGAATAATTTCGGAGAATATATGCAATGCCGTTGTTTTTAATAAACCACCAAAGAGGTCGCATCTTTCGTTATCTACCTCACACTTACAGGCTTCATTCGTAAGGGCCGGATTGATTTCTTCTTCTACCTCTTTTCTTCATTTTTTGTTTTTAATTTCCTTTGTTTGATGTGATAGAATGGGTTAAGTGTTTAAGCGGTTTTACTGTCCTGCCCTAGATGACAATGGGGCCAATGGGACTTTATTCGAGCAAACATCTTATTTACATGCAACTGCTTCTGACTGAATTTTCTTCCATTGATTCGATTTTCATGGAAATGGTGCAGCAGTTCAAAGCACCGTTCAATATCTATGGCCCGGAATCAACGTTCGAAAATCCAAAAACTCTACTTAAAATGTGTTCCTTTGGTTGCCTCTGTTGCTGTGCAGGTACGCCCATCTATAATCTAAAGCTTCTAGAGATTGCATGATAATCACTATGGTTAATTTTTAATTGTTTGATTCCGCGTAATCCCCTTAAATCTTTAATTTCACTAATATTTTACAATCCAGCAAGTAGCCCGTGCAATAAGATAAAATAAATAAATTGCATGAGACTTTAGCATGTCCCTCTTATCCAGGGGTGGTCATATGAATCCGCTTCCATTTAGGTACCGAATGATTCGCCTTGTTCATCTGGATAAAATTTCAGTCTTAAGCCAGCGGAACCAACCAAGCCATCTAGAGAAG
>JAYJMB010007822.1:32315-50696 GCA_036873735.1 Pouteria campechiana
ATCAAAACATCCATCCAAACCTCCACTCTCCGGCCAAAATTCTGCAATGGTGAAGCTTGCTTCAGCACGGGAGAGCCGATTATACGGCCCACGACTCTCCAGAAACCGAGCGGAATACATGAACGCAGGACTGTATGTGATTGCCTCCATTCTCCTTATCTTCGGACTCACCGCCCAGCTGTCGGTCGCCGACATGAAATCTGGCCTCGTCCTGCTCCTTTTGGGCCTCGCCATCTTCGTAGCAGTCAACGTCCATGATCTGGTGGCCCACATGGCAGGGATCGATTTTCGGTGGTCGTTGTTGGGGCTGGACACGCAGCTCGCCCTGGTGGAGTTCGCTGTGCCTCTCATCCAGGCGTTGGGTTCGGTTCTCTTCTTCTTGGGCATTCTCCTCATTTTGCTCCAGGTGTATATTTCAGCTTCTATCGCCTTTTCAGCTTCGGGCTCTAAAATGTGGCGCCATGTGGGGTTTTTTGGACGTTTTCAGTCATGGTCATTGTCACATTTAAAATGCCCAAGGTTGGCGATGTATCGTCATAAATACATGAATGCTTGGATGTCTACTCCCTAACCGATTTTGTGTCGGCAAAGACATTGAAGATAATAACAATCACATCCAATTGATGTATCGTGTATGGATTGGACGAATATTTATTTAAAATAAATTTTCGTGGAAGAGCCAACACACCGATCCATCTAACTCAATGGATGTGTCTAAAGGCTATAATCCAGGAGAAGGGACAAACATAGGCATCTGGTGCATGTGCGACGATGTTGCTTGTTAGTTGGGACCACCAACCTAAATGTCACTAGAGAGTACAAGGCAACATTGGGCGCAACATGTGAGGAGAAATTTTACACCCCGCCCCCCCACAAAAAAGGCTTTATTTAGATAGCATTGATGCAAGCTTTCCCTAAGAGTTAAAACCATATTTTAGAAGTATTTTCAATGTTACATGAGCTTTTGAGGCAGGCAAAAGGTAATTAATGTCTACTTCTTGGATCAGAGAGAAAGATATGTCAATCAAAAAATATCTTAGGTCGGTGATCTTAACCAACTGTCTTGTCTGCTTCGCTAGAATATCAACCAACCGTTGGCGAAAGTGGAAGCATTTAGTGGTCAGGCACTTAGGTACGGATGTTGTTGGAAATTAAGATATCATACGGAGGTCTATGAATGAATAAATAATCTTGTGATGCGTGCTTGGCAAAAGATGACACATTTGTGCTAGATTCACTAACTTCTGTGATCTGATTTGTTTATTTTTTAAACTTTCTTTCTCCATCTCCTGCAAAGTGGCGGACCGCCTGTGATATGAAAGGCTAAGATCATCCATTTAGGGTCATGGAACTAATTCCAACAAATCCAAAAGCTGAAGCCTAAAATACGTTTTGATTATCTCCTGTAGAATGTGCCATGGGAACATCATGTCTGTTTGTATGGTTGAGAGAAATAAAAATGGATATATATATATATATCATTAAAATAGAAAATGATGTTAATCATAAATCGAATAAAGATAAAATAAATGGATTAAAAATAAAATGTGTGGATAATGATGAGAAGGAAGTAAACTTGTTATAATATATGAGATAGTTAAACATCCCCTTTATTTGTTGTTTGTATTAGAATTGCATCTCCAGACTTCATCTCCACCTCTTACGAAATGCAAATGAAAATGAGATAATGATCTAACTCACATGCAGTGTTCCAAGTGATTATGCTTGCTTCTAATCGTCTAAATCAAAATGCAGAAAGAGAAAGGATACAATGTCATGTTTTCAAAGCATGCTCTGAACTTGCTATTGGCGGGTCCTGTTTTATGGGTCATCGGGTCAATCCACAACACTTGCCAAGTCTACGAGAGGGCTGATGGTCATGTCCAGTTTCTTCAGAAGAGCGTGCAAATTCCATTTCTGATGGGAAGCTTGCTGTTCTTGATTGGAGCTGCACTTAATATGCATGAGCACCACAGGTGGATGCACCTTACCCCAATCCTGCTGGTAAGTCTTTGTACATGGCTAAAACGGATAACTACTAATAACCCAGTTTCATTAGGCCAACATCAATTACAGCTGGGGCTATTTCAGTGATCCAAACTGGTTTTCTAATGGATTGCTCCAATTAGATCGCATCAATCTCCTGGCCAAAACTACTCTGGCTTTGCATTGATGTGGCTTGTCAAATAAACAGTTTTGGGGTCTGTTTGGGAACTGGTAAAAAGAGAGGAAGAATGTGGTGGAAAAAAGAGAGGAAGAATGTGGAGGAAAAACGGACAAAATAATGTGCTGTATAGAAAGTAACAATTCGAAAAAAAAAAAATTGAATAAAAAGAAAGTTGATAGACTTTTTAAATAAAAAGATACAGGGTAATGATTAAAAATATTGATAATAATAAGAAAAAAATAGAATTATTGAAGTAATTAAATGTTACATGGATGATTGAAAGGCATTGAGAAAGGAGAGAGACATTTTCGCCTCCTTTTTAAATTGCCAAACACAAAATGCTCACTTTGGGCAACCTTGATATTTTTAAATATACAGATTGACTATTGATTGTGCAGGAGAAAAGCTGGGTTTGGTTTGGCATCTCTGGAAGCTTGCTGTTCTTTGTTGCGGGTCTGATGAATGTGGTGAAGGTGTTCAAGATGCAGCAAATGGGCGGGGTGAGACTGGAGAAGCTGCGTGGAGGGGGCCAAGAGCGTCTGATGAGGGAAAGGGAAGGGCAGGTGCCATTGATCTTGGAACAGCAGAGGAGGGGAAAACAGACCCAAGAACCCCCGCAGTCAAAACCAGTGCCTCCCGCGGCCACGCCCTACAAAGACGTCCTCATTGGCCAGTCCTAGGAACCATCACAGGGTTCCATGTTGTCTGATTACATCATTCTTGCATGTATCAGATGGATTTTTTTTTTTCCTCCAAAGTCAGTCTACGTCATATTTCCCTTTAACATCTATCTGTTTATGGACTACAGAAGATCTTGATCCTGGCCAACAAAAAAAAAATTCTGGGGATTTTGCCTATCTGATCCTCCATTTAGCTTATTTTTATTATGGCAAATGATACTTGCACAATGATTGCCTCCCTGCACCTGTCTTGTAATAGAAGATGATCAGATGTATACTTGGAAATGATGCAAAAAAGAAGGGGAAGACGCCAGCTATAGAGTGGGTAGACAGTAGACTAAGTAATTACCCATTTTTTTTCACTAGAAAGGTCATTTTGGGATAACGTTTACTTAGTAATTATAACTGATCCCAAGCAAGCAAATCAGTCTCCCACAACAAGCACAGCCGTAAAAGTTTTCCACCATGAAAATGGTTACCAGCCTCAAAAGCTTCCCTTCCATTCCCAAAGCAAACAGCAACTTTCCGAAAGAGAACCCCAAAATGCTTACCATTCAGGATGCATGGTTCAAAAACAAAGGTCAGCTGACAGTAGCAATCGATTTGGAGATGAAATCTGCAATTGCTTTGACTGCTTGTTCTTCAGCTTCAGCCTGACTTGATGCTTTTGACTGCAGGAGCCTTTTCCCAATCTTGAAAGAATGGTCTCCGCCGTCAATAACATGTAGCGTGCTGTAACATGTCATCTTCATACGGACATCATCCAGCCTATCCAGTGGGCAGAGTGCGTCTTTGCTACCCTGCATGAATAAGCTACGAATCATGTTCCTCCACATGAAGGTCAATGAAAATCTCGATAGGACTCAAATGCAATGCAACATCTAAACTGGAAGTGAAATCTTTTACCTGGACAAACATAACTCGAACTGAAGAAATCTGCAACAAAATCTCATCTCGAACTGCTCCATTTATACCCTGCAGTAAAATATACCAATGGCATCCGTATATTTCTTAAAACTGAAACTTGTTACCCTAGATACATTGAATACACATGCCCACATCTCCTCAAGGGTATCAAAACCTTGGAGAGAAACAGCTCAACTACAAATTGGAACGCTACAACAGCTGCTGTTCCCAAGTGTTTGAATTTGCTAGCACATGATAAAAGATTGAAGTTTCGCATGGACTAGTTGCAGAAGTAAATAGTTAAAAGAAAGGATGGTAGATAATGAAATGAAGAAACAAACCTTCAGTGGATAGCCCAAGCAAACGATTGCACAAGGATGCATGTCATCCTGGGCTGCAACCATACAACTGACTCTGTCCAAGAAGAAACACGTACACCAAAATATCGAAAAATTAAACTTTGATTATGATTAAGAAATTCTATCCTTGAGAGAAGAAACATACGATAGCCAAAGGAAGAACCATGTGGTCCTAGAGGGCAGACATATGTTGATAAGACATATGGGCAGAAAACGAAATGGAGCTATGAATAGCCTATACACAAAAGTAGCCAAAATCCATTATGGTTGTTCATTCTATCCAAAGAATCCCCATTCCAAAACCCAGATTAACTCAAACAAAGTACAGGGACAGAGAATCCCAATTTCTAATATCATTTTCGTTACCTGCTGGACTTATTTATGAAAATCATTACACAACAAGAACAGTTTTCATTCATTGGATGCAAATGAAACATCCAACACAGTGTCACCAATGCTTTCAATCCTATTCCTGCGTAATACAGTCCTGATGGTCGTATAAATCAGATCCTCTTTAAAAGAGATATCATAAAGGATATCAATTTCGTCTCATGGCATGCCATATAGATGATTCTATGCTTGAGTCGTTCATTCATGCTCTGGATGCAGACAACATAAACACTTATGGTCCAGACATTAACAGTTGAATGATCACACCAGACAGCATACAGTAGGTGGAGCAAGGTGCCATTTGGACCTAGACTATCTGAGCAGGTTTTTCCATGTTGGTAATAATATTTTAGCCAATGGGCTGATCAAGTATATGCCTTTTCAGTTGTGCTTGATATTCTCAGATTGCTAGATGGCTTGCTCAGCCTTTGGCGATTGTGAGGAAAGAGATTGATCCATGCTTTCTGAGTGATACCATGATAAGAGTGAGGATACCTTCTTGCGGGCAACTAATGGCAGAACTTTAGCAAGTTTCCGGCTTTCAATGGAAATTATATTGGGAAGTTCGAAAATTTATTCCATTATCATTTCAGAGGGCTCCCAAAGAAAATTAGATGGGAAATTTTAAAATTCTTCCATAATCATTTTGGGGGACTTCGAAAGAAAATTAGATGGGAAATTATAAAATTCTTCTATGCTTCTAGATTGCATGCTTTCCCTATAGGCATTACCTTGAACCCATGGACTTGCCCACCAATATCAATGGATGGCCGGGATGTTTCTCAATTGCCCTTCTGACAATATCTGAGTGATACTTAACTAGTCTTTCTGCCTTTGGAGGTGCTTTGCGTTTTCCTCCAGAGAAGTCTGCATATAATCTAATCAGGTCAGTTTACAACGCATGTATTCCCAGCACTCAACATATTCCAGGAAAATTACACCAACTTATTCAGCTATTGCCTCACAATGCAACAATCATTACCCCTACTGAACTAATCAAATAATTTGGTAGGAAGTTCATATTTTAATAGGAGCATTTTTCATATTTTTATTGCCTACAAGAGTTAGAACATTAGAAAAATCCCAACGCAAACTAGTTGCAAAGCCACGTTTTAAGGCGCATAGCGCAGGGGGATAACATATTAGTTCCACGCTAAGTATTCAAACACATTTACCCCAGAAGGTTTGCTTCTTTAGTTGGTGTGTTTCTAATGGTAGGCGGGCTAGGCTAGACATTCCCATACTCAAAGAAGTTGACCATCTTACAAATGCCTTACAATCAGAGAGGGGAAGAATCAAAGCAAACATCGGCAGCGACTCACATGGGTAGTCAAAAGTAACAACTTCAACGGCGTCGAGTGCATTTTGTAGCAATTCCTTCCATCTGCAGAGCCACCAAGTACAATAATTTAAAGAAAAGGCGGGGGTGGGATACCATGTTGGCATGGCTTTATAATTAAAGAGTGTTCGGACCCGCTTATGCACAGCTAGTTGATTGTTGTCATCCATTGCAATGTAGGACCATGGATAGACCCCACCTACCACCACTACTAAGGAATCGCTGTTATCCTTGGCTCTCATCCAGCCCATCGTCAAACAGGTAAGGCCATGCAATAATGAATGGTGAACCCCAACTTTGCTTACACCAGAAATCCTAGCCATCGAATTAGTGTGATCCCTCGGCGTTTTCAGTCGATTTCCAGGAGATGGTGGGCGGGAGAAGGCTGGGCAACCATCCGCGGCAGGCGCAGAGGTTGAACGGCTTGGATAAACCAAAACCCCACAAAAAACAGGAGTCAGAGGAATGAAAGAGAGGACCTGATCATCCAGTCGGAAGTGGAAGGAGCACCAGCACCATGAGCAAAAACTACAAGCGGCGAAGCAGAGATATTGCGCGGAGAATGGGCTTCTCCTGTTTCTTCCTCTTCTTCTTTGTCCCTTTGCTCATTACGCCGACGTTTCGAAGGACGAGACGCCATTTCGCGCGGTTTTCTTATGCGGTTAAACGACTTTGGGGTTAGCCTAGAGGGGTCCAAGGAGGCGTGGGTTGAACCCGAACCCGAACCCGCATTGTCGGTGGGGCCGGGGAGTCATTAGTCAACGCCTGCATTCAAACCCATATCTACTTAGGGTAGGGGTACGGCAGGAAGGGGCAAGCAACCCGCTCTAACCCAAACTCATATTTCTTTATTAAAAATAAAATAAAAATAAAAATATGCCCCAAGAATAATAATATGGCCATATGAGATCGATCCTTCCATCCAACTCTAGTCCATATAAAAATAGATGAAGAATACTAATAAAAATATAGACAATAGTTAAATAAGAAAAATTATTAAAGTAAGTTGGAATAAATAAAAATGATATCAATTTATTATTTATATTTGTAATGCATTTACATCACTACTAGTGAGTAAGTAGGTGGACATGCAAATCTTGTATAGTAAATAGATACAGTTAAAGATGATACAATTATTATAACAATCTTAATGTCATCAAATGTCTAAAGAAATATAAAATGACAAATGTTTGGTCTGCCAATTGTGTGATGATTGTTGTGTAAATAAAACTCTTTATCTCTATTTTTTTCTTTTGAAATTTCTTTGTCCTTGTTTTTAAGACTTCATTAACTACTTTAACCTATTCATAGTTTTAAAAAAAAATAAAATAAAAGAGAAAGCTGTGTTGAATTCACCCAAATTCAACTCGAATTCAAAGTTAATCTGCACATGTAGGGTTAGGGTTGGGGTCGAGAAAAGGTTATAAAAGTAAATGTTAGAGTTAGGATTGAAAAAATATTATAGAAGTAAGGGGTAAGGTTAAGCAAGTTCAAAGCTATCCCAAACCTAACCAACTTACACACCTAGAATTAGCAAGAGAGCCAGACGGCTGATGATTGATACATGGGAACCAGTGCACCTTGCTAAAGGAAGCTATTGTCTAAGCTTATTTTGGGGCCATTAGGGCATGGTTGGTTAAATTGAAAAAAAGGGTAAACAAAATGAAAATCATGTTGGTAACATCAAAAATAAAAAATAACATAGACCACATATATAAATTTCTAGGAATGATTGAAAAAGGTGATTTTGTTAAGAAAGTGGTATGATAAAGCTAATAAAGTTAAAAAAATTTAATTATTTTTTTCTTACCAACCAACCAATTAGGGCATGTTTATTCCTAAAATTTAGCCAAAGGGTCATATCCTAATTTAATACAATATAAGCGAGGCATTATTCTTGCTGTTTGGCTATCATTTAGATCAAATTAGCGAAATTTTGAAATCGAGAATTCCCAATGAATGAAAGACATGGTTTAAAAATTAATAAAACTTAAGGGCTAATTTGGATAGAAATAAAAAGGTGGTGTAATAAAAAATATAGTAAGTGATGATTTCAATAAAATTGATGTTTAAATAATAATAAGAAAAAGAAGAAGAAGAAATAAAAGAAATAAAATAGCTTGGATAATCAGAGCTAGTTAAAATATCAAATCAACCTCAAAATCGTGTAAAGGGATGTGCATCACGTGCATTCTATTAAATCATGGGGCTTCGCGAATCGAACCAAAGATGACACTTAGTGCATCACGTGCATTCTATTAAACTGGGACATGACATCAAGATACTGTGATCTGAATCAGCTTTGAGATCTAATTCCGTAGCACGTTAAATAAGTAAAATTCTTCTAAAATAGTACGCTAGAAGACCTCGATCTGACTATAATCGTAAGCTCAACGCAGTCGAATCCTCTAATCCACCGACATTAATATCGGAAACAGAGGAAAAAGATAACCGGGATTGAGGCTTGCACCAACTGGTCTCGTAGTATATTGATAATAAATACACTTGTTTCGTCCCATCATAAACAACAAAGTTACGATGGCGAAGCACATTTTAAGATTCTAACTCACTTGGAAATACAAACAAACAAATGTTGAGCTTTTTTATGCTGTAAAAACCTCCAACACTTGCTCACATGGGGCACATCTGACAGGTGTGTCCTGAATAACCAACGCGTGGCCCCACGTTTGTCACTGACGAGGGCAGCAGATGCCTGCAAGATTCCAACTGGATTGAAAGATCCGCGTCCAAGTTGCCTAACGCAGATTAGATGGAGCATGTGAGGAAAAAGGAAAAGAGTATTGGTGAATGCCAAAGCAAGTAGTATTTGGATAAGATGCTCATATCTTGTCTGGATGGAGAGAGAGATGGCTCATCAGACAACCTGAAGGCAGGGGCTGACTTTGGAGGCTCGAATCAGATGGATGCGGCTCGTCAGCCCACTAACATCAACCTTTGACCCGGGGGGGGGGGGGGGTGGGGGGGAGAGGAGCTAAAAGGATATGGTGATGCCAGCGAGAGATGTAAATATGGGCCCCATCATAGGGAGAGTCAATTGCATGGTTGCATTGACTCATGGCTTGGAGGCCTATAAAAAGAGCACTTGCTTAACTTAGTCAGTTAACCCAATGAGCAGCTTCGAGGAGGCTGTTGCTCACTCTCCCTCAAGGGCTTCAGATCTGCCTTACCACGCCCCAAGGGATTTTATACCTATCACTGCTCATTTTTTGTACAGGTTCATCGTCCTGTTTTCTCCTCCTTGAAAGCTTTGCGCCATTCATGGAATCATTTTCGAAATGGAGTCCTAGCATGGCACGGGTCTGGAGACCTTGGGGAGAGTGAACAAAACCGTCTCGCTTGCGGACAATGAAGGGTTGAGAAAGAAAAAAGGAAAATAAATAAATAAATAAATAATACTCGCACTGTTGTTATGGAGGGGAGCGATCAGGACATAGCACACATTGCTCACTCCCCCTCGAGGGCTTCCGACCCGGATTTTTGAGCTGGATCCGAAGTTCTCAGGGGGTGCGGACAGTGCTTTTTATGCTTTTGTGGAATTTATAATAAGGTGCCATCCTTGTTGCTCAAAGGTTAGTTCCAATCAGATCCCAAAATATACTTCTCCAAGCTTAGCATTGGTGGGTGGCTCTTGAGATAGGACCATTGGGTCCATTTGCCAATTTCCAAGGAGTATTTCCCTCTGGCTCTATCTCATCAAACAAAAATTTAGAGCAGCCATGCATAAAACAGCTAGCATTATATCAATCACACCACAAAAAAATGTGCTATGTGAACATCTATTGTTCAAAGAAAGCTATAAATATAGGTACGCACATACACACACACAAAGTTAGGGATTTTTCAGCAAACGGAGGGAGCAAAACAGAACTATAGTCAATAGTTTACATTGACTACAGACGAGAAGATCCAAACATTCAAATCTCGATTTTGCATGAAATGTGAGCATTACCTGTACAAAGTACACTATAAATATGGATATGTGGATAGAGAAAAATATGCAGATGTTTCATCAAGCAGAGTAAACCTCTCTCAGGCTAGCCAGTATCTGTTCAATGGTGGGCCTCGCCTCAGGGGATCCATCAGCACAAGCTAAAGCAATCTCCAAGACATTGAAGGCCTGGCTCTTGGCTTCCCCTTCCACACGGAATTCAAAAAAGCCAATCTTCCCTTCCTTGATATCCTCCTTCCTCTCTGATATATAGTTTGTCTGGAATGGTGCTGTTGGGCCACCTAAAACATCAAGCACCATCCTCCCAAATTTGTAGATATCGCACTTCTGCGTCTGGTCACAGCGCGGCAACATCTTCCCAGCCAGGTCACTGATTTCCGGCACCTTGGGCCGCTCGGCGATCTGGTGGAAGCCGTAGTCTGATAAGCAGGCGGAGAAGTCTATCTTGATGAACACATTGGAAGGTTTGATGTTGCCATGCACGTTCAGTTGCAGGTGTTTGTCTTGCTCGGGAGGCTGGGAATGGATGAAGGCAATTGCTCGGGCGACGTGGAGGATGATCTGGAGACGGGTTGGCCAGTCCAAAGGGGTGTGACCCAGCTCCCTCGCGCCTGCCTCGAGGTAAACCATGCATGCATGTTTGGTGCTTGTATCAGCAAACAGAAGATGAATTCAAAATTCAACACATTAGATTAAAGGAGTTGAAAATAAAGCCCATGTAGTTGGACAGATCAGCAACTGGGTGTGCTTACAATTAGGAATAAATAAAAACTGATCATGTCTACAAATCAACATTGTTTCTGTTATGGAAATTATCAGGAGTTATTTGGATTAACTGCGACCTTCGATTACATTTCTTAATACATGTGTATAGCGTAATGTTCAAATATATCGCGTATGCTAATATTGTGCCACTGGTACTCGAGTCGGGGCAATCAATTGCACATGCACTCTGTGTGTCTTCCTATGGTATTTATTGCTTGTACAAGTTACAATCCACTTCTATGCTAATCATGGAACAAGGAACACTAACAATGCATTCGGAAAGAGGATTGAATGGGAATGCTTTCTTATTATGACTAATAAATAGATGTAATATACAATTATTCTGCATGTTACACTAAAGTTACGCTTTCATTATTATCTATATCTTTTTTTTTTTTACTTCATAATTGACAGCATTCCATTTCTTACTGATATAATTTCTTACCCAAATAAAATCCATTGTCAAAAATCTAGGAAGGTGTTGTGACTATCGAAGCGTCATTAAGATTTAATGTCCACTACAGATCATAGCCCCTCATTTCATCGATAGGCTGAGTGAATTGAGCCCCAGAACTTCAGATAGCAAACTTGGACTGGATCGTGGCCGTTCACTCAGATAGGCTTAATCGGACGATGAACGGGCCAGATCAGTTTAATCCCAAACTCGTTCACAACCCTTGTTTACCTGTAAGCAGATCAGCGAGGCTGCCCATGGGGTAATAGCTGCAGAGAACAACTTTGATACGCTTGGCGTAAACGTAGGCCCGGATGGGAACCAGATGCTGGCAGTCGGCGCTAATGTGCGCCAGCCGCTCCACGCGCCTTCGAAACTCCGCCTTCCCCACCGACACCTTGCGGAATCTCTTCGAGGCGAAGACGGCGCCGTCCTGGAGCACCACCTTCTCCGTGATGCCGAGCCCGCTCTCGCCCAGCACCTGTACCGATGACTGGAGTACCTCCTTCAGCCCAATCCCACGGAAGTGGGCCCCGCCGCAGAAGGAGAAGGGCAGGTCGTTCGCGTGGCCGAACAGAGCAGCCTCCTCCTCCTCATCCTCTAGCTGCTGCTGGAAACCGCTGAGGCTGTCCCCGCCGTCCTCGCGCCCCCTCGGACTCTTCTTGGGGCCAGGGTAGGCGCGGTTCAGCATTTCTCCCTCTCCGTTTCTCTTACCTGGAAGGAGGACGAGGACGAGGAGGAATAAAGATGGGATCTTCCAGACGAGGAAGCGGGGTTTTTCTGTCTGGATTAGGGTGCTTGTGTTGGAAGCATCGAATCGATGGTCTTGGATGGCAGATGCATCCGAGGATCGCATTTGAAAATTGCAGCCGCCCTTTGCTGGTGTCCGGCTGTACGAAAAGAAGAGACGGAAGAAGATATCGGCCGTTATTTGCTACCGTCCGCAGAGGTTCGTTGCAAAGTACCGTGGCGCATCTGGTGGGGCACACACGGGGTGGGTGGGTCGATTATCCCACGGACGGATGCCATTGTTTCTGTTTGACTTGTGTCCTGCAGAGAATACAACATCTCAACGAAACGCTTGGTTGAGAATTCAATTCAATCCAAGCCCCAGCACGTGAAGAATTAGTCTAATGCCATAGCTAACAAACTCACAATGTAACATACAAATTTATATAAAAAATCTCCTGAATGGGTAAAAATCACCGGCAAAGGAGGAGGTTCCACTATATCAAAGACTAAGTATGATCAAGAAAAGAGAGAAAAAAACTACAATAAAATAGAAATTTCTAAAATTACTAAACTCCTCCTTATAGAAATAACATATATTTATAAAAATTTATAGCCTTATCGAGTATCTTGTATGCATATAGATTTTCCTCAAATAACTTTTCGCAAAATTTTCAAAATTTGTTTATATACAAAACTGTTAAATTTGCTGTAGGCAACGCCAACACCACTTGCCCACAAAATCTTCCAGTGCTGCTGATGCCAAGTTGTTGTCCACAATGGCCTACAGTGGAGCACTCGCACCCAAGGAAATTGTTATGGGCTACGATATTAGACATAATATCATAATCTCTCTACTATCACCACAGATTTTTAAGAAAAATTCATACTTGTCGCACAATGAGATTTTCAAACTAATTAAAAAAGAATTCAGGTAACCCATATGCTAACACAATAGTTGAAATGGTTTTATTGGGATTGTTGAGTAGTAATAGAAACTAGTGGAGAAAGCTAAGATAAACCCATCAGTGGCTCCTCTTGAGCTTTTGTGACTCGTAAATGCATCATGTCATCAACCTCTCGTGCCGCCCAAGCATGAGACTCATTTCAGCTAGGCTCACATTTTCCGGCAAAAACATTGGAGATCAAGCTGCTGAAAGTTCCAGCTTACGAAAAAATTCTGCTTGTTTTTCCTTTTTTTGTTTACATGATAAAAATTAGTGACCGAAAATTCATGTTATATTCCAAACATCAGGACCCAAAAATTTCACCCAGGGATAAGTAATAAAAAAAAAAAAAAAACCGAAGAAAATAACGAGCCTCATGACTGAGTCGCACAGAATCCAACCTATCTGGTCAGCTCTGGGCAGGCCCACGGGCTCACCTCAATGGCTGTGCCTTGTACATCGGAGCAGCTCCATGGCGTCCCTGGATTTACCCCGCTAAAATGCACATTCCTGAGGCATATCCGAGTGAATGGTGACTTCCTCAAGCCCTGTATCGACCCTGCCTGCTGAACGTTCACACCCCAAACATCCCTCAACGTCACCATATCTACAACTGGGAGAGCACCTGGGTTGAACCTGCGGTCCGGATGGTCGCCCACATCCCCAGCTATTCGTATGCCTTTTCTCACATTTTCCATGAAAACATCCGTCACTGTTATGTTCTTGATTGCCCCTCCCCTCCCAATGTTCGTCTTCAAATGGATGCCCACGCCGGAATTGAAAATGCTAACGTCCTGTACCAGGACATTCTCTATTCCTCCGGAGGTTTCGCTGCCGATTGCAATTCCAGAAAATGGGGTGCTTCCTCTCACCCTCCGGATTGTGATGCCATAGCTCGGGCGACCGTATGAGATGCCGTATTCATCCCAACCGCTCTTCACCGCCACCAGATCGTCACCCGTTGCAATGTAGCAGTCCTCTATGCAGATGTTGTAGCTGGAATCTGCAATTGGGTCATGGGGTTATGAGATTTGTTGATTGACAACAGAAACAAATGGATGTTTCTCTTACCCTAAGGTTTTACAAGCTTTAACCAGGTGATAATCATACAAGGGAAAACATAGAATAGGAAGATCCGAACTTTTTACAAGCTTTAACCAGGTAATAATCATACATGGTAAAACATAGAATAGGAAGATGGCAGGTAAAATTGAAAGTCTAACCATCTAAGGTTGCATGTGGCAAAAGTGAAATGGTTAGGTAAATGCAAATAAAATAATAAATTAATACGATATTCACGTGGTCCACCTATTTTCCATAGCTCTACTCTCCTCATTTTTTTTTTCTTGTCATTGTCTACATTTGGAATTATTACCCCTCCATCCATTTTGTCTATGTTTACTTAATGACAAATATCACTTGCTGTGGACTAATGTCCTTTATATTTTCAAATCCATGCCCCAGAAATTGTAATGCTGGATACAGCAGCTGTACAAAAGCTTGGTTAATTACCTGGATCGATTCCGTCAGTGTTGGGCGAGTCGAAAGGCGCCAAAATAGTGACATATCTTATTACGACATTGCTGCATGAATTAATTAAAAAAACGGAAGAAGTATTAGCAAACATCACTGTTTGTCGACATTCGCATCTAATTTCAGAAAGGGCTGCCCAAAGCTCCCAAAAACCTCCCTTAACACATTACTTCTGGAGTTTACTGACATTCCCCATCCCTATTCACTGGGAAGTCAACAATCTTCAGGTAGATGCAGGAAAGCACTAATGACCTCAAAATTACAAACAAATGCCCAACTGCTCCACAGAAGGCTATATATTCATATTCTTGATCAATTAATTATGTGATTAGCCATTTGAAAATGTGAGCTGGGGCCTAAGCTTGACACGTATGGGCCAAAAGATATGGCTATCAATTGCCAAAAAGCCTCTCTCCTCCGCTGGCAGTCTTGGACTAGAAGCAAAAATAATGATCAATCATGCTTCATCATGACAGAGGAAGCATGGGAGTCCATTTCCTATCATTGTTTACCTGCAATAAACAGGATGGATGTTCCAAAATGGAGAATTCAGGAGGACCACGTTGGATATGATCACGTCCTTGGAGTACATGAGCTCGATGAGGCTTGGCCTTGTGTATCTCAGGTATCTGCGCCTCCACATGTTCCACCACACATAACCTTGGCCGTCGATTGTTCCTTTGTCACCTGCAAAAGCCCAAATCTACTTTAATTCAAGGAGAATTTATCAAATACTCCCGTCCGGTCCGGAAGAACCTCTTACAAATGCACCCCTGAATGAAAATCTCAAATACTTCCTTGAAGTCAATTCCTTTTTTTTTTTTTAAAAAAAAAAAAAGATGATAGCAACCTTATCTATAGAACAAGAATTTAATTTTATTCATCTCATAAAGCAAGTATTCTGAGGTGTTTATTTGATTTAATACCATTTTTAAACCGTTCATTTAAAGCATCATCTAAATAAAATACTCATATGGCTGACTAAATAAAAATAGTAGAAATTAAATCTCATGGCGTTCAATCAATCGTGATAATTTCCAATGTATTGTCAAATAATATCTTCATTAATAACTTTATTTTACATCTTATTAACACGTATCGTAATAGCTTAATCGTTCTATATCGTATTTGTGGTCAAAATTTATATTTTCAGATTTGCTAAGATAATTCAAGCCGGCAGCATTAATTTTAGCCGACTTACCTTAGTATTGACATTAAAATCTAATGATCGGATAAAATTATGTGACAAGACCCATAAACATTATTTTTCCATGTATTAACTAGATAAACTTGTGGGGAAATGTCATTATTGAAAAATAAACTTTGATTTGGGTGAGGCATTTGATAATTCACTCAAAGAGGAAAAGCACAGTATTTGGACCTATGCAATCACAAAAAGAAGTTTTCCGACTGGCATGGAGATTAAAACAGACCTGTGATTATCACATCTTCCAGCCCATTCCCATTAATAAAACTGATATGCCTCCCACCTGGCCGCTCGCGGCCCCTCCCATACGATGGCAAAGGATCAATCAATGGCCAGTGTCGCGTGTCCTGCATCATCCAACAAAGCAAATGACAGAGACTGAGATCCAAATACACTAAATAACTAGAGCATTATTCACAAGAATCAACATTTTCTGCAGATTTTCCAGTGTAATTAGTCCCTACATCCTGATGGGGTGAAACCGCAAGAGAAAAGAACAGAGCCTAACCCGACAGACTAGTATTAAATTTCGTTGTTATACAACACTCCAGCTGAGAGTAGTAATGCGCCGGGTATTGTCGAACGCTACACGCCAGAGTAGTGACCCCAACCGACCGCGACATTTGTGCAAGCAATCCCCAGAACATGCTTATGACTAGTTGCCTACAGTATACGTTGCACCGAAGAATGCATTCACCAACACGCATGCAGCAGAAGGGACCGAGATAAGAGTTCCAGTCCGTTAAATGTGTGGGGCCCACCGCTAAACCGCTGCGGCAATCGCTCGAATGCGATGCGTGCGCGGCTAGCAGCGGAGACAACCACGCCACACGTATTGCAAGCTGACACGTGCGGGATTTCCGTCTCCCAAGCTACCAAGGCACGTGAGGACTGAGTAGTGCCTCGTACCCAAATCTATGCAGCAGAGAATTTCCAGTACACTGGGCCTAGCGTTAGAAGTACGCAAAAATGGATTCCAGCCGTCAATGCGACGGTCGGCTTGAGATTGATGCCAATCCATACCGCGCAGAAAACACAACGCTAATTCTCCTGCGATGCAGAAAGAAAAACTCCCTACACAGCAGATAAATCGGATAATACGCAGCCTAAACAGTTGCCATGAAACATGGTCACCGAGCTTAGATTTTCAATGCAAGAAACAAGCCCGGATCACGACAGGGTAAGCCTCGTTGACCAGGATGCCCCTGCCTATCAAGTGTACCACCAGAACAGAGTAACGAAAAGCGTGCCTGAGTAGCTCGGATAACAGCGTCTTTGGCCAAGAACAATGTCATGTGGCTGGTGAGATTGAAGCTTTCCGTCAGCCAAACGCCAGCTGGAATGTAAAGCACCGTTCCACCGCTCCTTCGCAAATGCTTGATCCGATAAATGGCCTCTCTAAACGCCTTGGTGTTCAGAGTCTTTCCGTCTCCAACACCGCCGAAATCCTTTATCGATATGACGTCGCGGCGCCACCGCATCGGCACCGTCCCCGCGCACGATGGCAATCGCCCCCTCCCCCACGCTCCGCATCTCGTCATCGCCCAGAATGAGAGCAGAATCCACACGAAGAGCCGAAGCATTTCTCTTTTTTTTAACCTGAAAGACTAGAACGGTGGATTTGCCCAGGAGCCGACGTCAGAGATGCAGTTGGTTTGGATGTGGCAGTGATTCCAAGGGAACAAAGGAAGAAAAGGTATCTTCTTGGCTGCAGCAGAGATTTACAGGGAAGACTGGTGTACGTTCGGGCGGCGGAAAAAACACTATAAGAGACGATGGGGGGAGGAGTCGTCAGGAGAACGTTTGAAGAGAAAATGTGGGGCGGTGGAGATTGGGTTTTGGAAGCAGGATTTGTCGAGGAGCGATTGTCCGTAGGCTCTTCTAATCAGAGCAGTTGCAGGAGGTTAATACGGAGAGATTCGTGTATTAAAAGTGAAAACATGGGGAGGAATGAGGGGAAGTTGTGTCCTCCCTTTTTTAATTGCGGCGAAGGAATTTCTGTTGGTATTCCAATGTCGCGCCAACTTGACGGCTGATCTGGACCGTCCTTGTCCCCTTATATGCGATGGAAGTTTGGGCAGTCATGTGAGCAGCACAAACATCACGGGAAGTACATGGCTGGTTTTCTTGGCCAAGATGATGGCCGCTTTATCGGATGGTCGGGACGGACTCAGTACCATGATTTTTTAAATCTCGACGAAATGTAATGACGCGTGGCAGCTTTGCCAATGTTGCAAGGGACGACGCATGAAATGATATTAATATTAAAATAGAGATTTTTTTACTGCAGTTTTTTACTTATTAGTGTCTATATTTCTGTTTATATTTTCAATTATAACTTTCTATCATCTCATCCAAAATTTATATTTTTTTTACTTAATGTTATTTATAATTTAAACCATCACTAATCTTTATTTACTTTGAATCATTATTTTAATTCAATCAAATTATCTTTTTTTTTTCACCCTTTCTCCCATTTTTTTCTTCTTTTACCGAATCTCAATGACCCGGAGTCTGCTAATTAGGTGCATTTAATTGAAAAAATATCCCTACTTCACCTTTCAACGCTTAAAGAGAGAATCGATTTAGCATCGGTTAGTGGAACAAGCGAGAAAATAATTTTCGGTCTTTTAATAGCTAGCACAGGCATACTACGTGCTACAATGAGATGCTCCCACTCACTGGGATTGATGTGATATTTTCGCACCGCGCCAAACGTTTTTTGTGGAAGGCTCGACCCACCAACGCAACGGTCACATGTCACACCCCCTGACGTATTGATTGCGGGCTGGTCTGGGACCGTAGAAGAACCAACGGGTCGACAAAGGGGACGCCCGTGTATGGGCCGCTTGAAAGTCAGTGCGGGAAAGAAGAATATCAACCCCGCGCCGCTATGATCAACGGCTGGCGGTGCGCCACATCTCCTGCGCACCCG
>JAYJMB010007833.1:0-52192 GCA_036873735.1 Pouteria campechiana
AATATTAGAAATTGCCCTAAGGTACCCTCAGATGTCAGAAAATTGATGAAGAGAGTTTTATCTCAAGGAGTGAGTTTTCAAGATTGAAGAAAGCAGCAGGAGCAAAATCTTTTGGAGAGATTATATGAATTTCCTACAACCGTGGATGTTGATGATGAGGGAGGTGGTGAGGAAGGGGATGGGCCTGGCTTAAGAGGAGTTATGCATAGCTCTAGAATGGAGCAATGGGAAAGGGAGCAAATGATTAGACTCGAGAGGAGTAGGCCAACATTCCATGGGTCTGTTAGGGAAGCTAGTGGTGGTAGTGGGGCTGGAGAGATCATGGGTTATTTGGGTGTAGCAAGAGTATGAAGGTGACTGAACCGAGATTATATGGGCATGCAAGTGGATTACAAAAGAAAATTAAGCCGATGTTAAATAAGGGAAAGGACAATGTTGCCCAGCTTGGGAAATTTTCATCCAAGTTTTTCTTCTACAATGCAATTCCAGCTCATGAAGCAGATTCGGTTTCATTTAAAAACTTTGTAGCAGTCGCCCAAAGGGAGAGAGAGAATGTAAAACCCCACATGGGGAAGGAAATATATCGGAAATATTTAAAGGAAGAGGTAGCGGAAATAAATGATTGGATAAATGGTCAGAAATTCCATTGGGACACTTATGGGGTAACCATCATGTGTGATGGATGGACAGGCCCAACGAGAATGTCCATAATTAATTTTATGGTATTACAGAGGTGTATCAGTATTTATAAAGTCGGTAAATGCATCGGCTTATGTCAAGGATGCCAACTACATTGAGGGGAGTTAGAAAAAATGATTGAATGGGTTGGTGCGAATAATGTGGTGCAGATTGTTATTGACAATGGAGCTGCTTACAAAAGGGTTGGCAAAACACTGGAAGAAAGATATTCTTTCTATTGGACACCCTGTGCCGCACACTATATAAATTTGATGTTGGAGGATATTAGTCGTCGTCTTGCAGTGCAAAAAATAATTCAAAGAGCGCGCATAGCGACCAAGTTTCTGTACAACTATAGCTGAGTTCTTTATATATTTCATAGAACATCTGGATATGATAAAGAAATTGTTCGTCTCGGTAAAACAAGATTTTCTACAAATTACATTGCATCGGACAACTTGTACAAGGCTTGTCAAGTTCTCACTATGGTTTCCAATTCCGATGAGTGGCAAAATTCAAAATATATAAGGATGGAGGAGGGGAAGAAAGCACAAGATATTATCATGACGGCTATATTTTGGGATCGAGTGCGTTGGGTGTTGGGCATATAGGAACCCATCTATGGAGTATTAAGGATTGTAGACATTGAGATATATCCGTCCATGGGTTCCATGTATGAATCCATTCATTTTATGATGTGACCTATCAAAGAAAACAATCGTAAGGGAGTAGATTGGGTTCTGCGTATTATAGAGACTCGTTGGGAGGGTGTGTTAAGTCATCCCTTATATGCTACTGGTGAGTATATGCTTTAATAAGTTCTAGTTTCATGGAAAATATGTACATTCTTTTTGTTTACATTAACTAACATAGTTTCTAATTTGTGCAGCTTATTATTTATACCCCAAATATCGTTATGAGCAGCATCTGGGCCAAGATGCTCAACTTGGCACCTCTGTTTTTAAGGTGTTTGAAAAGCTTTGTCCTAACAATCCCAATGCTGGGGATCTTGTTGGTGACGTAACTGTATACAACGACCTAATACACTTGTATCATTTATAAAGATTGTTCATTAAGAATTGCATATTTACACTATTTACTTTCTTCAATGCTACAGTTGATGAACTTCTAAGATGCGAAGGGATTATTTGAGATGAATGTAGCAATCCAGTCAAGAAGTTAAGCGATGCAATGTAAGTAGAGGATATTAAAATAATAACATATTGTTGACTTTTTGTTTTAGAAAATTAACAAGCCTTAATTTCCTTTCATAGGTAAATGGTGGAATTGTTATGGGACGGAGATCTCGAATTTGAGGTTGTTGGCATGTAGAATATTGAATCAAACAGTATCTTCATTTCCATGTGAATATAATTATAGTACGTTCTCTTTAATCCACATGTGTAGAAGAAATAGTTTGGGTGATCAGACGCTTCAAGATTTGGTGTTCTGCTATTACAATATGGGGCTTTGGGAGAAATTGATTCGATTTGAAGAGTGCTCTCATGAAGACCCATTAGATTTGATGATGATAGGGTATTATGCTCCTCTAGTGCAAGACGATGAAAGAGAAGACCCATTATATGAGTGACTGTAGTCTAATGATTTCGATACTAGAGATGGAGGGCCAGAACCTAGTATTGTTAATTTAGCTCATGAGGAAGGAACTAATGTTCGGAGAGTAGTGGAGGAGGAGAGAACTCCAATAGAAGACTTTGATCCATTGATAAGGTCTAAAAGCACTTCTCAATCAAGCACAAAGTCTTCTTCAATAACAAAGAGTGGAGGCTGTGTTGATGATGATGATAGTGGTGATGATGATGGTGGTGGTGGTGGTGGTAAAGGTATTACTTCAAGCGGCCAAAGGCCTCTTAGCCCATTCACTGGAGAAACTAATTTCCAACATGCTACACAGGATGATGATCACGGTGCACGACCGCCGGTGAAATCTTATGTGAGAAGGTACGAAAGTAGAAAGAAAGTGACCTTTACAGAAGAAGATGACTTGGCGGATAGTATGACCGCAACCTCTATTGGTATGAATAGTAGTGAGCAGGGGTCTAGTTGTGGGTTTATACCTTATGACTATCATATTAGGTATTATTCACAAGAATCTTAACAATTTTATATTGGAGATTTTGAATATTATTTTCAACAGTCTTATGTCCAAATACCAGAAAATCTGGATAGTGGAACCGAAGCGTCTTCATCTTCACTCCCTACATGGTACGACTTACATTCGGGTGGTTTCTATAATTAATGGCTAGAAACAATGCAGGATGATCATGACAATGATGATATTAACGAGCCTGCATGAATTTCTTTTTGGTGGTGAGGTATGGTGATGACATTTTTTATACTATATGCATATGTTTAACAACTTTCTATGGCTTAGATCTCACATTTAGTAGTATTCCACTGTAGATATTTACTTTATTTGCTTCTGCATCATTGGTATGTTTCCTTTATGTCATATATATTGACATTTTAAGTGATGTTTTTTATTCTAAATATGAATTCAGATTTATTATGATTTATTATGGAGTTTTCTGGAAGGTTTTCCAATTTCTCTAAATTTTTTTAATTTTTTATGTTTTAGTGAAATAGTTCGGCGAAATTAGCGAAATTTTCTCCTTTTCAGCTTAGCGAAATTTCCCCTTTCAGCGAAATGGCGAGCATTGCTTAAAACATAACCTTTAACTTAGACAGTGATTTGTTTCAACAATAACCAGTTCAACAACGGCGGACAACAGTAATGAGGGGTGCACAATGGTGGAACATAGATTTCTTTCTTCCTATCTTTCACAGCAGCCTTTCAAGACTTGTAAGTGCCAGATCTGATGATGTGGACAGCTTCCTAGGAGTCAAAATGGGTATTATGTAAGATTTTTAACCAAGAAGTATCCAAAAATGTCCTTTTTTGATATCCTGATTTGATAATGCTTGGTAGTGGAATTTTACAAGGGGGTAAAAGAAAAAGGACAAAATCCATTGAACTATAGGGATTGAGGATTTTTACTATAGAATTTAAGTGAGGGCGGGAGGATTGGAGATGCAATTTGGGTGGCCATTGTGTACCAAGAAAACTCAAGGGTAAATTCTACAAGGTAGCTGTAATAGCAACGCTGCTTTTTAAGTGACACATCAAACCATTACAGAAATAATCCGTGATGATTTTATATGACTTAAGGATGTAGTTAGTTAATGGGTGTGCATCTATGGAAACTTGGGATAGCTATGTAAAAAGATTTGCTTTGCAGCTGGAATGTTGGGTGGCCAAGTAGCATCATGCACCTAGGTTGATAGCTAGAGATGAGGATGTGGGATAGATGAGTGCAACATGAAGGTAGATGCACTCAAGCAAACATAGAAGTGGCATTAATCATACATGGATTGGTGATCAATACTTAGACCAAGAATTGCACCACTTAGAGTTAGCCTTTTGTTTCAAGCGGAAGGCTGTGGAAGGGCATGAGCATGCTTGCAAGGACACGTGGAGTTACTAAGAAAAGACTTGGGATATTTGATGAGGTTGTGGTCAATGATAGATTAGAAAACAGAAAGATTCATGTCTCTGAGATAATTGAGATGATACATGATGTTGAGTAGTAATTTCTTCCAAAATTTGACAATTGTCATCCATCCACCTATTTATGCCACGTATTGGAATATATTGCCTAGTTTGGGGAGGATTCCTATCATGCATCCAATTAGTATGTGAGTCTAATAATTATAATCAAGTAGGTTTCTTGTTAACCATTATTGTGTATTCATGTGCAATCACAGTTATGTGTGTGCAATCAGAGTATTGCTTAGGCTGGTTTTATATATGGTCAATGGCCTAATATTCAAGGAATGTATTGAAATCACGTTAGAAATATCAGAGTAGTCTATTCTCCTATCTCTGTTCTCTCTCTCTCTCTCCATTCTTTATTCTCTATTTTTGATTTTTATTCAGTTTACGACTATTTCCTACTGTCCATGCAATGTCATGAAGATGCCATTCCATCTTAGCTTGGATCGTGTGATTGTCTACATGGTATTAGAATAAGGTTGTTGAAATTCTCTGTGGTGGTAGAACTTGGTCGGTGAGTGGGTCTTGGTTTGGTTTGTTGATTTTTTGCTACCAAGTGTCGTTGAATTCTGCCTTTGCAGGTTTTATATTTTTTGTTATAATTCAAATATGTCGACTTCAAATTCTATTCTCCTTGAGGTTCTTAACTGCTAAGAACTATGAGAATTGAAAAGTGGTGGGTTCATTGTTATTTGATAGAAGGTCTTTGGGATGCTGTTTCAGGCTTGCCACCCAAACCTAAAGCAAACTAGAATGGACTTACAAAGTTCAAGAAAGAACAAAAAGGCTTTGCATGCAATCCAAATATTGTGTGGCTTATAGTGTGTTTGCGAATTGGAGTTCGCAAAAGAGCATAGGATCATTTGACCATTGTGCACTGAAAGGTAGGCAGTGTCAGAAGGCATTTTTAGAAGTGGAACTATGATTGATCAAGGAAATGACCTTGTTGAGGAGTTTTCTAGAAAAATAAAGGACATTTGAATCCAACTGGAGAGAATTGTTGCCAAGGCGGACAATGATACTTGCATAGCAGTCATCTTTGAAAACCTAAAAATCGAGTTTGATTCTATGAAGGTGTTTATTCAATAGAATAAGTGGCTTTTGGTGGAGGTGAGCAACATATTATTATAGGAGTAAGCATTTTTAGAGACATACAAGCTATAGCAAGAAAAAGACAAAAAAGTGAAAATGGGTGGCAATGCTTTGTTTTAGCAAGCACACAGTTAACTAGCTTAGTCCTAAGGCAGAGGCAGAGGACATGGTCGAGGTGGTAGTCATGGATAGTGTGCAATTTCACTGAGAGGAGAAATTTCGCTAAGCCTAAAAGAGAAATTTTTGCTAATTTCGGAGACATAATCGCTAATTCCACCAAACTTATTCATTAAAACATTAAAAAATAAAAAATGAAGGAAAATTAGGAATTTTCCATAAAACTTCTTAATAAATCATGATAAATCTAATTGTACATTTAGAATGAAAAACATTACTTTATATGTCAATATATGAGAAGTAAAGGAAACATATTAATGACATAAAGAATGATAAAGTAGAAATCTAATGTAAAATACCATTAAAGTAGAGATTTAGGTCACGCAAAGTTGTTTAACATATGCATATAATGTGAATTATAAACAAAAAATATTCTAAAATCATGCTATCACATATAACTAAATAAAGACAACATTGTTGTGGAATAACTAAAATTAGTTATAAGAAAATAATTTCAACAAGAAAGACACCACCCGAATAATTTGTAAGTGTATTTACTCTAATTATACACGTCTTTTTATAAGTAATTTTATAAATATTTATCTAAAAATGTCACTGGTACGAACTATCTGTAGTTTCAAATCGTAAGATCGGCCTAAGGATCCAATGCATTAGCAGCCTAACCCTACGAGAGGGAGCACAGAAAATGCAAGAACCAATCCGAAAAAAACAAAGAATGAACTAGAAGCAAAGCAATACAAGTAACTTACAGCAAACCAAAGCTTCTCAACCTTATCATTAAGGAAACAATGCCACAAGTATACTGTATAAAAGCTTGCCTATGATCCTTCACCACGAGACTTGTCCTACAACTTAGGTTCTAGCTCCTTACAAAGGAATGTCCATGGGTTTATATAGTACACAAATGCTAATTGGGAGATTTGCCTAAGGATCCAACACCTTAGCAGCTTAACCCTAGGAGAGGGAGCACAGAAAATGCAAGAACCAATCCAAAAGAAACAAAAAATGAACTGGAAGCAAAGGAATACGAGCAACTTGCAAGAAACAAAAGCTTTCCAACCTTATCATTACGGAAACAATGTCACAAGTATACTTTACAAAAGCTTACCTATGATCCTTCACCAGGAAACTTGTCTTCCAAGTCAGGTTCTAGCCTCATACAAGGGAATGCTCATGGGTTTATATAGTGCACAAATTCTAACCAACTGGGACACATGTTAGCTCACCCTTAAGCCACGTCCCTAAGTCACTCATGTAGAGACATATGTCCCATACATGTCATACATCTAAAGGTGCCATGTGCCCTTTAAGGACACATGTCTCTCTCTCCCTCTCTCCATGAGAGAGGTGGGCTAAGTGCTCTCCTTCTTAAGGGAGTGCCTTAACAACCAAGGACATGGTCTAGGCCCTTTATGCATGTGCTTCTTGTGTGCATTACACATGCTGTAGTGGTCCATGTCATTGCCACATCATTACATGCCACGTGGAATCCTAGGAAACAGTCCATTACGATGTGCCATCTAATTAGCAGTCCTCCTTATTCACCGCTTATACTAAGCTCACTTGGCACTACCTTACTGCATCTACCCAGTAAGGTCCTCAATGCATCAATGCCTTGATCCCTTTTGATTCATAATGAGCATTATTGATGCATTCCGCATGCTTCATGTGATTCGCATCCACGATCCCATACTAGAAATGTCTCACGATCCTGCCTTGGATATGCCTAGTGATCCAACACCAGACCATCTAACCCGTCTTGCTTCACTCACATCATGCAAGTGAATCGCATCGCTCATTTGCTAAGCGATCCGAAACACGAGGGTGTTACAAACCCTCCACCACCAAAAGTTGTTGATGCCCTCATTGATTGTTATTGGATGCCTAAGGTAACCGCTATCCAGGAAACAAAGAACATATAGTTGTTAAAAGCGTAAGGTGCACTAAGGCGCCAAGGGCTCTTGGGGCCTAGGCGCAAGGTGTACTGGCAAGGTGCGTGCCTGAGTGAAGCAAGTCGCACAATATGTAAAATCAAATAAATTTAATTATATATGTAATTTATAAGAATAAAATAATAAGATTACTTAAATGTTAAATATAATCCTATGGAGGGCACCAACTTTGGTTAACCAAAGAAAGAAATGGGAGATTGGAGAGGTTAAGAGTCCTAATTGAATGTTGAAAGTTTTTTCATTTAATATTTTTATAGGAAAGTTCAATCGGGCGCATCCAGTACACCTCAAGGTGCAAGAGGTGAGCCTAGAACCTGGATAAGATGAGCGTGGGAGAGCTCATGGGTTCTCTTATGACCTACGAGGTAATAATGAAGCAGAAGGCTCTAGAAGAATCCAAACGAAAGAGAGCCATCACGCTTAGAGCAGAATCTGACTTTGACTTTCAAAGTGAAGCTTCAACAAGTGGAGAAGATGATGATGATATAGTTATGCTTTCAAGAATCTTCAAAACAATGTTAAAGAAGAAGAAAATTGGAAGCAATTCCAATAATTTCAGAGGCAAGGATAAGAAGAAAGAAGTTTCCATTTGCTTCAATTGCAGCAAGCTTGCGCAGATAAGATTTGAGTGTCCAGAGCCAAACAAGAAGCAAGGAGAACAAAAGAAGAAATACGATTTATATTTTGACAAAAAGAATAACAGCAATAACAATAACAACAGAAGTAACAAGAAATTTGAAAGGAAGAAAAAGGCAATGACTGCATGGGATATGTTAGAAAACCTGATAAATGAGAGCTTGAGTGAAGTAGAAGAAGAACATGAGGCTCAAATAAGCAAGCTCTAACCAAACAGAAAAGACTAAGAAGAACATTACACAGGAATAAGCTTCATAGCAATCTATGAAGATGAGGTAACTTCTGACACTGAAACTCCCTGTCATGAGGAAATGTCAGAGGAATTATATTTTGACTTCATGAGTTTGAAATCTAAATACAAGGAGACTAAAAAGGAGCTATTTAAAATAATCAATGAATGCTCCAAATTGATGGAGGAAAACTCCAAGCTCAAGAGTAACCAATCATAGAACTTGAGCAGGTCAAGGCTGAAAATAATGCCCTTAGAAAGGCCTTGACCTCCACCTTAGAAAGGCCTTGACCTCCACCTTATTGACAAAGGAACCTAAGATGAAAGGTGGAAAGCAACAGAAAAAATAAAATTATAATTCTGGAAGAAAACGTGGACCTAATGAGACCATGATTTAGATACCTAAATTTGTTACTAATGCTGTAAATGCATTTCAGTCTCCAATTGATAGATTAGTGGCACCTAAAAAGAAATGGGTACCAAAATATTCTACTACTAAGTCACCTGAACTCATTCCCAAATGGGTATCAAAGGTTAAAGCTTAACCTTGTCTATGTAGATATGCTTGAGAGCCCATTTTAGAGGAGATGGTTCGAATTCGCGCCCATTTTAAACATCGCCTGTTCTAACCTTTGCTATTCCATTCCTTACAGAAAATCCTTATTTCCTCTCCTCCGAAATCCTTCCGAAATCCCTTTTTCTCTCTAAACCCTAGCCAAAATCTCGTAAACCAAACCTATCTGCTATAATGGCGAGGACAAAGGGAGTAAGCAAGTCAGTGAGGTCTGAATCCGGATGTATTAGAATAAGAAGAGAAGAGTCTGACGAAGTAAGCACATTGAAGAGGAGTAGATTTGAGAATGAAGCACTTGAGGTAATTTTCAATAATTGAGAATCTGCATATCTTCATTATTTGAAATAGTATGAGAAGAAGGTCTCCTCAGTCTTGAACTCAAGTTGGCCCACATACTAGTTATCAACTACATTCATACCAGGATTGGTGGGATAGATCAGGCATCAGAGAAAGATGCCAAAATTCTATGGGCTATGAAGAACAAGAAAAGGATTGATCTTACACAGATTATAATAGATCACCCTTTTCTTGTGAAGACAACTTCTAGATTTCCACCTCATATGGAATGGTATTGTCTAAGTTCCTAAGAAGTGCTGGAATAAGTTTGTCAAAAGAAGAAAGTGAAAAGTTAATGGATACTGATATGGTCAATCAAGCTACTTTGAAGAGGATAGGCTTCAAGAAAATGAATGAAAAATGGATATCTGATAAGCCAAGGAAGTCAGTTCAAAATTCAAATAAAGAGAACAAGAGTGTAAGAAGCAGGACAAGGAGAAGAAAGAAGAAGAGAACCATCTACAAGAATAGAAAAAACCATGAGAGAAGAAGACATTGTAAGAGGAGAGTACAGCAGCAACAGCATCACTGTCCATTCCATTTATCCCATCTTCCAATAGAAATACACAAACCGAAACACTTTCACCTTTACCTTCTCCAACTATCCACTCAATTCCACAAAACCATGAAACCAAACTCATCAATTTAGAAACCTCCTTATCAGCCCTTCACCTTAGGATAGACAAAATCGAGGAATCAGTGCATTCAAAACTAGATATACTGATCTCCCTGGTTAAGTCTATTAGAGCACAACCCCAACCAGCCCAATCCTCCACTTCATCTTTCCCCAGTCCTTACCACAGACCACCTTCACCCATTAGATCTACTCACTCCTTCCCTTCACACTTATCCTTCCATCCTCAATCTGCTTCTCACTCTTCCAAACCAGCTACCCCTCTTGCATCTCCACAATCTCAAATCCAAATTCCTTGTAGAGCCATCATCTTATATCAACCCATTTTGCTTCCATCAAAACCAAAATCTCCTCCTCAACCGCCTCAAATCAAACCTACACCACCACCACCACCTGCCCAACCTCCCAAACCTGTTGCCTCACCCATAACTCAACCCCTATTCCAAACTTCCACCATCCAACCTTCAACCCTTTCTAAACCCACTTCACTAGCCCCAGTCAAAGCTGCCAAGAAACCAAATAAAATCAAGATGACCTTCCAAGAGTTCCATGCTTGGAAGGAAATCAATGCAGCTATATCCTTCCTCCTCAAGTCCCAAAACAGACCCTTCCTACCTTCAGATCTTCCATTTCCAGAATTTGACAATCTTGAATTCACTGCAAATATCAGTCTTCTAAAGGATCCTCCATACACCCCCAAAAACTACAAACCCAAGCCTTTACCTAACATAGATGACTTATTTCCTTTATACCTTGTGAATTCACCTCCCCAACCCAACCTCCCTCCTCCCAGCCAATCCCCCAACATCCATCAGATCCCTGACCCAAACCTAAACCCAAATCCATCTCCATTAAGTGAACACCACCAAAGAAATATCAAACTGCCATTGACACATCTGATCCAAATTTTTATTTTATTTTCCAGAAGATGTATACCTAGAAAGACAAAAACTTCACATAGATGCCTTTATGCTAGACCTACCTCTACCTTTTCCAGAATTCGCAAATCTTAGATATAGGGAGAAACTTAGGATTATCTTTAACCCAACAAATGTCCCATCCACCACTCCTAACAAACCTACACTTAAGCCTACATCTTTACCCAAGCCTGCATCTTCATCTAAACCTCCACTTAAACCTTACAGTAAGACCAAAGCCAGCACCCAAATTTCGAGCTAAGCCTCAGCCCCAACCTAAGCTTGCCCCTAAGCGTCTCCCACCTATCATCCTCCACTAAAAAGAATACCTTTGTAGGATGACTTCCAATACCCAAGCCCTTCTAGCCAATGAACCCCTAGACTTCCTTGAGTTGCTTGATCTTGCCATTAGGGAAAGAATTCAACTCATTCCACCCATTGAATCCCTAATTGCCATACCTCTTCATCTCACTTCTGTTCTTATTACCCTTGCTACCCCTTGAACCAAATTAGCCATGTCAAAGAAATCTAGAACCTCCAGACCCAAGTCTCCCGAACCACCCACTCCTCCCACCCAGCCTCTCTCACCCTCTGAAGACTATAACTTCTTCCCTCTCACATTTCCAAAAGACCTATTCCTCCATCCAAACCCCAATAGCATGCTGCACTTATCTTTATTCTCCTTGTAATTATATATTTTTTTGGTTGTATCTCATGAAATTTTCTCCTGTAATGAAATGCAATTCAATGCAATGAATTTTTTTGTCCAAATGTCTCTATGCTCTTTACTTTTCTGCACATTCTGCATCTATTCTTTTCTTTGTCCTTATGTGCCTTCTTGATTATGACAAAAAGGGGGAGAAATAACCGACATGATTGCATTCTTAGAAGAAATATGACTAGTCCACTCATTCAGGGGGAGCCATTAGAAATATCTTTACAAGATGCACTTAGTAAGTAGGAGCATTAAAACTTATTATCCTTTTGAAAGGTATATCTCTTAGCTGTTTTTCATCATCAAAAAGGGGGAGAATGTTGAGTTTAACCCTTTTGCTTAGCTTGATTTTGATGATGAATATGATTAACTAGCTAAGTTTTGATGATAAACAAAAACACGAGTGAGAAATTGAGGTACTATTAAGTTACTTTCCCCAAGTGTTGCAGAAATATATTTTAAAATAGATTAATTTAAGCTAGGGAAATAACTTTAGATGTGATGGACAACATATACAAGATCATATCAAGATTAATCCACCACTGATAAGTTTCTTAGAGGAAGAAAAGTCTGTAAATGCTCAAGAACGACGTCACTGAATTAAGTAGAGAACTTCATATGATATTCAGAACATGTTCAAAGGTGTATCAGCGTGCAAAGGAATCTCAGAAGGTCTGAGATCAACTTTAGATGTGCTTCAGAGGTGAAACATTAGCGGCAATAAGTCAACGTTACTTCAGATGTCATGAAGTGTACATCAGAGTAGCTGAAGCATGTTCACGTGGCTAAGGAATTAATGTCGCTTAAGAGGGCCTGAAGTATTTACTTAAGAGGTCCTGAAGCATTGTTACAAAGAAGCCAGATCAAGTCGTTCGCAAGTCACGAGAATCCATCGTTTCAGAGGGTCTGAAGCTGTGATGACATCAAACAGCGCTAAAGCAAAGGATTTCTGAAGAGAAGGGTTCACGACAGCATTCCGTCTATTCAGAGTGTCTGAAAGCTTTACTTCAAATGCTCTGAAGTTGCGAGAACGCTACAACAGTCGGAAATTTTAATATTCCCTCACATTTAATGAAAGCCGTCGTCCATGACGGACAAATTTTGAATCTCAGTATAAAATAAGTGATAAGAGGATGTTCCAAAGTTAAACAAGAAATCAAAGAGCATTTTACTAAAGAGTATTAAGTTTTCTTCCAACAAGATCAACTCCACCACGCTACTCTCTAAACTGCATTCAAAGCCAATCTTTTAGCAACTTCTAGGAGATTGAATCTCTAGTTCTTCATTGTTATATTTATTATTTCTGTTCTTAAATATTTGTGCACTGCCTATCAAGAGGCATTTATTTCTGATTTCTTATTTGCAAGCGAAGAGCTTGCAATTTTCTATTGACAACGAGTATGGAGACTTGCCAAAGTTTGTATAAGTTTGTTGGTGTGCTTTTGAGCTTTGGAAACGAACTAGTGTATCTTTGATAAGAGGTTTGATCAAAAGTGTTAGTGGATAGTGGAACTTGAGTGTAGCAGGAAAGGCTATTTCGGAGAAGTGGAGTCGTCACCCAAGAGAAGAGTCGGACCACTATTAAAATACTGTCTCAGTGTGCTGTGTGATTATTTCCAATCCTTGGCTAAATAAGCACCCTTGCAAATGAAACAACTAGAGTTAGACGATTTGTACTTGATTGTTTCGGCTTGCCCTCCTAGTCCTCCTTTGCCTTTCCATTGTCTCTCAAAGGAGCTTGCTTCTTACTGCAATTACTTGACCCAACATTGTAATCCACAAAACTGTCTACCATTGCTATTGTAGATGAGAGGTCTTTCACCCCTTGTCGTCCAAGTTTTGTTTGTGCCCATGAATGTAAACCAACCATAAAATTGAAGAGCTTGTCATTCTCTGACATATTCTTTACATTCAACATTATCGACTGAAATGCGTTCATGTACTCTCGCACTGAACCTGTGTGCTTGAGTTTTCTTAGCAATTTCTAAGTTAACTAGGCTATATTGCAAGGAAGGAACTGCTCTCTTAGATCTTTCTCCATTTGCACCCATGTCATGACCTTCAGTTAAGTTGCATCCTCAACTTTGTTTCGCTACCAAAGTTTTGCATCCCCACTTAAAAACATGCATGTTGTTGTGACTTGTTCGACACTCTCGATATGAGCAATCTGAAAATATTTCTCCATATCCTGTAAGAAATGGTCCAAATCCTTAGCACTTCTAGAACCACCAAAAGAACTAGGATACTTTTTCATTGCTTCCTACGACACGTACCACTATCTTGAGAATTTTTATTTCTGTAGGTAAATTCTCTACGAACTTTTGAAGTTTTGCCATCTTATTCTCTGTAGACCCCTCAACTAAGACCAACCTTGTACTCAGAGACCCCCAACTTTGTCTCATAATCCATTAAAGCAGTTGACATTGATGTTTTTGTGATAGCAAGTAACATAGCAACTTGATCTTCAAATTGTGCTACCCTTTTTTTCAATTGTTCCATAGCATTGCCCCCTGTCATTGTTATCTAAAGTTCCAAAATTAATAGAAAACAAGAGTACTGAAGCCAAAAAATACGCAAGAAGTTCTTGACAAACCTTACCCGAAACGTAGCTTTGATACCAAAAAATGTCATGGGTATGAACTTTTTATAGTATCGAACCGTGATACCGGCTTAAGGATCCAACACCTTAGCAGCCTAACCCAAGGAGAGGGAGCACAAAAAATGTAAGAACTAATCCAAAAGAAACAAAGAATGAGCTGGAAGCAAAGTAACACAAGCAATCTACAGGAAACCAAAGCTTCTCAACTTTATCATTAAGGAAACAATGCTGCAAGTGCACTATACAAAAGCTTGCCCATGGTGCTTCACCATGAGACTTGTCCTGCAACTTAGGTTCTAGCCCCTTACAAAGGAATGCCCATGGGTGACCAACTAGGAAACATGTTAGCTCACCCGCAAGCCACGTCCCTAATTCATTCATGTAAAGACATGTCCCACACACATCCTACATTTAAAGGTACCATGTGACCTCCAAGGATGCATGTCCCTCTCTCCCTCTCTCCATAGGAGAGGTCGGCTAAGTCCTCCCCTTCTTAAGGGAGTGTGACTTTAACCACCAAGGACTTGGTCTAAGCCCTTTGCACATGTGCTCCACTTGTGCGTCACACGTGCTGTTGTTACTAAGATAATTTTAATATAATATAAACCATAATTCTAAAAAATTATAATATAAACTATTTATTTTCAAAAAATATAAATATCACATGTTTTTAAAACTTTTAATTGAACATATGAAAAATATATTAAAAAATCAGATATTTAAACAAAAACTCTATTTATGTCATAACCGATGTCTTTGTGTGGAAAAAAAAGCTGCATTTTTATTACATGCAGTTACCTGTTGATGACTCTATGGGAGAAATTGGAGCTTTAAACCTCCCAAAATCTCTCCTAAGAAAGGATTTCAAAGGCTGGGGAAGAGAAAGAAGAACTGCTATAGTACTTTCATATGTAGATCAGTAAGATTCTCAAAAGTTGTTGACTTTTCCCTTGCAATGTAACTCAAATCTAGTCAGAAATAAGATTCAGTGCTTTGGATATGGGTTTCAAAACCCAAAACTTGATTTGGAGGGAGATCCGACTACCTATGATACACGAACAACTGAGGAGAGATAGGTTTCAAAACCTTAAAATTAGATTTAAGGTGAATCTAAGTTGCCATTGTTAATGAGCAACTGTTGTCAATCTTATATCTATATATGTTGAACGCTCAAATTTGCTTTTTGAAAGGCAAAACATAAGTAGTAGAGTCGAAAATGGCTTTTAAAAAGATATATATGGGTTTGGAATAAAAACAAGAAGAATCAAGTGGAAAATAAGGCATTTAGGCATGTTTTTCTAAAATTTTTAATTTTTTTCCTTTTTCACTTTTTTTCAAAAATTTCTACATAATTTCAAACTTTTCTTTTAAAATTTAGAAAATTTCTTCATAATTTCGAATTTTTTTCCTAAAGCTCGACATTTCCATCTTTCATCAATAATTTCGAAATTACTAACACTAGTATGTATTAAGGCAACCATAATAAGCTTAGTAGAATTTTTGACCAAAGAATAACAATGGTGTCTCCAACAATAATGGTGACAATATCAATCAAAGAATAGCAGCTCTAGTTTTGTTTTAGCTTGTGTTTGAGCCTGCATGGACACTTTGTTATTTTTTTGATCTCGTTTCATTCTGCTGACTAGTCTATGGTCTGTCATAGATTTGGGTGTTTCATCTCAAGTGTACTGCCAAGCACCTATCGTGTCAAGCAAAAACACATTTTTTCCTTATCCTTTTTTGGCTTTCATTTTATTAACCATGGAATGTGACTTTGCATGTAGCTGGCTTTATGCTCATTGGTCTGATTTTGCTTTTTACTCAATTGTAGGCCTTATGCTATTGATTTGTTGTGTTTTAGTTCTCTACGCTTCCAGTTGGAATTTACATTCTTGTGGTTGTTGAGGTGAACTCATTTTGATGCTCTTTGTATTTTGTTCATTTTATTTAGATAGAATTGTTTATGGAGGGAAAAGAGCACTCTAAGAAATTTCTCTAATGAAAACAATGAATTAAAAATTTTCCTAAACATACAAATCAGAAGTATTTACAGGCCATTCATGAGATCATCATATTTAAAGAATGAAAATTTTCCAGGAAGTTGAGTGAGTTTCAATTCCAACAGAGGAGAGTTGCTGACTGATATTCAAAAATAGCAAACAAAGCAAAAGTCAATTTTTTGAGAATTTGTTGACTGTTGTGAGGTTGTCGTATGTGACTTTGTTGCCAATGGAACATGTATGTTAGTGTTATCGGCGGTTCTTTTTTCTGTACCTGCCTTGCATGCATTCACTCTCTTTTCGTTTTTATAGTGTCTGGCGCAATACGAAAGCTTGGATGACTTGTCAAGTTGCTTCATATACTTATTTTAGTCATCCTTTTTCTACTTCGCAGAATCCCTCTTCTTTAGTAAGAGCACAACAAGAAGTTGATGAAGTTTTACAAGGAAGACTTCCTAGTTATGAACTTGTCAAATCACTCAAGTTCTTAACACGTTGTATAAATGAGTCAATGCGACTCTACCCACATCCTCCTGTAGGTTGCTTGTGCTGATTCAATTAGCATATTTATTCTCTTGAAACTCTTCTTCATGGTATCATAAGTTCAATACTTTTAGGTCTTGATAAGGCGTGCTCAAATCAACGATGTGCTACCAGGAAATTACAAGGTTAATGCTGGACAGGATATAATGGTATCAGTCTATAATATTCATCATTCCTCTAAGGTATCATTTTGTGATTCTCTGCTCATATTTGTTTAATGATATGAATTTTGGGCTGCTGTATTATCGTTTATCTGACAGGCTGCCAATGGGATTCTTCTCAATTGAAGCTGATTCACTTTTTCATTGTTTGGCAACATGCTTCTTAAATTTCAATGGTTTAAAATCTTTAAGAAATTGAAAATATTAAAAATTAAATATGAAACTGAAATTCCACAACAATTCTATTCCATCTTTGGGACACATGCATACTGTATTTCATCTATTCTCTCTGCTTGACATTCTGTTTTTTAAATGACATGAATATTGCCAATATTTTAAAATATGTTGCCTGTATATGGCAATAGAGTTATTAAATTGGGTTGTCCTCCAACTGGTTTGCAATTTTTATTTTTATATTTTCATCTAGATGGCCTGAAACACCATACAAGTTTTGGGTCAAAATTAACCACTTGTATAGTCAACTGAACTGATCAATATTTTCACAAGCTGGTATTTGTTTGAGTAGACCAATAAGTCAGTAGCATCAGTAATATAAAGGATCAAAATATTAACTTGATAATGAACCAAAAATGTGGATACTCCTTGATTATTTGAGGATGTTTAAGATAGCTTAGTGGATTTATTCAGCGAAACAAAAGTCAATGGAGTGACGTGGGATCAAAGCACTGATCTCCTTGAGGTGATTAGACATTTCAATGATCATGGGTGATACAGAATGTGATCAGGCTTTGCAGATAAATTAGGATTTGTTTATTTTTAAAGATGTTATTAAATATTTTGGATATGTTATTATTTATTTTGAGGATTTGTTGTGTGCCTTAAGTGATCAAAAGATAAATCAACTTGATGGACAGCTTAGATCAGTATTTTATTTGTTTCGTTAATGGTTTTGTTTATACGTATATTATATGCCCCACATTAGGGTTGCATTAGAGCTTTCTTTTGTTTTATAAATTTGATGCATTGTATTAGATTTCACACAATGTTTATGAATTGAAGTGTTTGTGGTATCTAAATCTTTTTATTTTTATTTTTATCTCATCTTCCCTAAATTCGTTTACTTGTCTTCCCTTTCTTCCCCTCTGATCCCATCGAGAAAATCTTTTTTCTTTATTCTAATTTCTTTTTCATCAATGGGGGTTCCTAGAATTTTCAGAAATTCACTGATTATCAGGATATAGGACATCTTAGGGTACTTGTCCCCTAATGCATTAGTATATGCATGGTGCTTGATGCATGGTGCCCATGAGACCACAAAAGCTATCTCGCTTGACGAATGGCATTCATGAGGCCTTTGACAGTGTCTCATTCAGCAAAGAAGTGTTTGAGAGACAACGAATAACATCTTGCTCAATACCCAGTGCTCATGTGGCCTTAAACAATTTTTTGGTCGTCACACTGCATTCACGAGGCCATTGACCTCACTTAATGTAGTGTTCACAAGATCACAGGCAACATCTTGCTCAGTGCCAGTGGTCATGTGGCCTTTGATAGCATCTAGATAAATGTGTGGCATTCACAAGGCCTTTGACCATGCCTCTTTCGATGCACAACGTTTGTGAGACCACTGATAGTCCTTTGACAGTGTTTCACTTGATGCACAACATTTGTCAGACCACAGATAGTGGCTTGCTCGATGCACAAAGTTCACTGGACTTTAGTTTTTCATTCAATGTCTGGTGTCTGTTAGGCTACACACAATGTCTTACACTGTGTCTTGCTCAGTGCATGCAGAACTATGCATGGTGTTTCACTCAATGCTTATTATTTGCAAAAGCACATACAACGTTTCAACATTCCTGTAAACATGTCATTTTAATACATAGGCTAATTTTTAGATGTGACAGGTTGTTGGAAAATAGGGATTTGGCTGTGATACAACCGATTATTAGGAGATTTGATTAGCTGTAAATAGTATGATTTGATCAATGGTGCAAAATAGGAAAGCTAGTTATTAGCCAGCCATTGTAGGGAGATTATTCTGTTTTGAGTTGTAATTTTCTCTATAAGAGGACTCTCATGTAAAGCATATAGAGTCAATACACAAAATATTATTCAGTTTCTTTTTCTTATATGGTATCAGAGCAAGAAGTCATTTCTTGACTCTGCCCAAAAAAGAAAAAGAAAAACCTAGTCGTTCCTTTGCACAGTCAAATTACCCACCATGTCTGAGGTATCATCTGTGTCTGCCCCTTCTCTCTCTAATCAGTCCAACCATACAATTTCCCAAGCTCCAAACACCAATTCTCATTCTGTCCAGATCACCACAATCCGCCTAAATGGTGATAATTTCTTACAGTGGTCTCAATCTGTTCGAATGTATATGCGAGGACGTGGGAAAATTCACCAGCATCAGAAGATCCGACTTATGCTACCTGGGATGCAGAAAATTCGATGGTTATGACATGGCTCGTTAACTCCATGGAGAAGGACATCAGTTCGAATTACATGTGCCACTTCACAGCTAAGGAACTATGGGATAATGTTACCCAAATGTATTATGATTAGGGAAACTAGTCCCAAGTTTATGAGTTAACTTTAAAACTTGATGAAATCCGACAAGGGGAGAACACGGTCACCAAGTACCTTAATTCACTGAAATGGTTGTGGCAAGATTTGGATCTGTTCAATGACTATGAATGGAAGTCCACTGAAGATGCCAATCACAATAAGAAAACTGTGGAGGCTAACCGAATATACAAGTTCTTTACTAGGCTCAACGTGGAATTCGATGAAGTGAGAGGAAGAATCATTGGCAGATCACCTATTCCTCCAATTAGTGAAGTCTTTGCAGAAGCGCGAAAGGAAGAAAGTCAGAGAAACGTGATGTTGGGCAATAAGACTGCTAGTGGGGCTCTAGAGACTTCAGCCTTAATTGCCTTTGAAGCCATTGCCAACAAGGCATCACGTTATCCGAAGAAAACTGAAGAAAAGCGACGAGTTTGGTGTGATTACTGCAACCGTCCTCACCACACCCATGAGACCTGTTGGAAAATCCATGGCAAGCCCACAAATTGGAAGAGTAGCAAGACTGGTGACAGAACCAGTCATCCAACACCCACTACTAATGAAGCCGAAGCAAGTTCCTTCAGCAAGCAGCAGATGGATCATCTTCTTAAACTGCTAAAATCCAATTCATCATCTGGTATTTTTAATGTTTTCTTTGCTCAAATAGGTAGTGAACCTAGTGCCCTTTCTTGTTGTTTAAACTTTGCTCCATAGATTATTGATTCTGGAGCTTCATATCATATAACCAGCCTTTCTAAATTATTTAGTACCTATTCAACTTGTTCTGGCATAGAAAAAATTAGAATTGCAAATGGTAGTTTCTCACCCATTGTAAGAAAATGTTTGATAAAACTCTCTGGGAATATTGATCTTAAATCAGTTCTCCTTGTTCTTAAACTAGCCTGTAATCTTTTATTTATGAGTAAACTTTCAAAAGAGTCTAATTGCCATGTTATCTTCTTTAATTCTCATTGTGAATTCTAAGACCAGAGCTAGGGGAAGAAGATTGGAAGTGCTAAAATGATAGATGGGCTTTACTACTTTGATGGTGACTCCAATGATAAAAAATGCTCAAGGCTTTTGTAGCGTCAGTTCTATTCTTGTTTATGAACAAATAATGCTTTAGAACTTTAGACTAAGACATCCTAGTGTTCAATATCTTAAACATTTATTTCCTACTTTGTTTAAGGGTTTGGATTGCTCTATTTTTCAATGTGAAAGTTTTTATCTATCTAAGAGTCATCGTACTACTTATTTGCCAAAACCTTATGTTCCTTCGAAACCATTTCATTTAATTCATAGTGATGTTTGGGGGCCTTCAAAAATCACTACTATTTCTCAAAAAAGATGGTTCGTTACATTTATTGATGATCATACTCAATTATGTTGGATATTTGATGAGTGAGAAATCCGAAGTGGAAAAACTATTTAAGCCTTTTTATAAAATGGTTGATACTCAGTTTCAAACTAAAATCAGCATTCTTCGTATTAATAATGGAACTGAATATTTCAATTAACATCCGGGAATTTTTTTGAAGGATAATGGTATGAACAAAACGGTATTGCTGAAAGGAAAAATAAACACTTACTTGATTTCGCCTGTGCTATAATGTTTTCAATGAATGTTCCAAAATATCTTTGGGGAGAAGCTGTTTTAACAGCTCCATATTTGATAAATAGGATGACTACACATGTTTTGAAGTATAACACACCTTTAGAGTGTTTTAAAAGGATTTTTCCCCTATCATAAATTCACTCGGATTTACCAGTACAATGACGTTAGTGGAATTGTGTGTGTGCTAGGTAGTTTGTGAATAATCCTTGCACATTTTGCTTGCATCTTTTTGGCATAGTAATAATATGCTTTATGTCCAATTTTGTTGCAGAAATAACAAGTGTTTGGAATTTTGCTTGGTGTTCTATATTCCATTGGTTTCTTTATCCAAGGATAACCTATGAACTTTCTAATATTTGTACAATTTTCTCTTTCTTCTGTGAGGCTTACTTCCTTGGACCATTCAACAAATTTTTGTGAATTTTTGTCTCACTGTTTACAACCAAGTCTCTTTTTACTAGTTCGACTGGTTATTCTCATGAACTTGGACACAGATTCTCCTAGATTGGAGAATTTACTCAACATACTAATTAATATCTCTATCTCCTTCTTCAGATTTTCGACTTTTTGTAATGATAGATTTCCTTCTGCCAGAATAGAATTTATTTTGACAGTTGCATCAAAGCTTCTTTTCTTTTAAGTAAATTTTTGGCCAAGAAATTCAAACTCACTAAAGAGAGAGTTGTATGATTGCTGTAACTTATCAAACTTTTTGCATTTGACACAAGTATCACTTAAGCTTGAAGAGTTAGAACTATAAGAATAGTAAGAGTTTATCTCTATCTCTATCTCTGTTGTGCATTGCTCTTTGATGGAGTTTTGCTCTGTTGACTCGTTCTCCATGTGGGTCATACAACATATTCTTGTTAAGTGTCCAACTTTATTGTCACATTTCTCATTTGAGCTTGTCCCTGATGAGTCTTCATCATTTACGTACATTCCTCTAGCTTGATTTCTTGATGACTTCTTAAAGTTTTTCTTTTTTCTTTAATCTTTCTCATTTACATTTGTTTTTTCTTCATTAGAACACTCAAGAGACATGTATTGAATCTCTCCACATCTGTAGCATGTAGGGAGATCCTTCTTTCTTTCAGTCATTCTCCTATGTTGTCTAGGTTGTCACCTTGAGGTACTGCCTCTGCTGCTTCTTGCGAACCTTCTGAAGTTTCTAACTAATATGGTCATATCATCTTCAGATTGTGATGCAGGGTCATTGCTGCTTTCCTTGGTCACCTTGAGAGCAATACTTTTCTTTTGCTTTATTAGCTCCTCTCTCTTACTTTTGATCAGCTCATGTGACATCAGTGAGCTGACGAGATCGTCTACCAAAAGTGAGTTCAGTTCCTTTGCTTCTGTTATCGCTGTGATTTTCTGGTTCCTGGATTCTGGAAGTGCCCTCAGTATCATCATAACCTGTTCAGAGTTTGTGACTTGTTTTTCCAAGCCTTTCAAAGTATTAGTAATTTTTGAAAAATGAGCACACATTTCTGATATGCTTTCCCCTTCTTTCATTATAAAATTTTCTAGTTCTTCTATCAACATATTCCTTCTAGTTTCTTTGACCTGTGAAGATCCTTCATATATAGATACCAATTTATCCTAAATACCTTTTGCAGTAGTGCAAGACGATACTCTATCAAACTCAGATGAAGATAGTCCAAAAAATAAAGAGTTCATAGCCTTTGTTTTATTTTGGACTGAGGTGGCTTCCTCTTTAGTCCATGCATCTACCTTAGTACTAGGAAGAGTGATTCCAACTTTGATGGCTTTTCAAAATTCCAGATCATTGGCTACAATGAATTACTTTATTCTCAACTTCTAGTAATCGAAGCTGGTTCCAGGGGTAGTCGGGTAGACAATTATCCCTCGGCGAATATCCGTAAAGAGGATGAAGGGTTTGCCATTGAATCACTTCAACTATTTATGTAGTCTGCTCTAATACCACTTGTTGGTCCCGAAGCTTAGGCAAAAATTCAAGAGGGAAAGGGTGAATTGGGTACTTGAAAATTTACTAAACCCCTTTAAGATTAAACATCCCTCTAGCAATCAATCAAATCACTCAATCAATGCTCAAGTAAATAAGACAAGGATTTTTATAGTGGTTCGAGTAAACACTCTATTTCACTCTTCTAAAAGCACCATTCTCTTAGTTTCTTAGGTTCCACTATCTCTAATAGCAGAAATACAATGAGTGCATCCTGCACTCTTTTAGATTCTAGCTCTAGAGGGCGTATCTAAAGTATTTCCAACACTCTTCTAGATTCCAACACTCTTCTAGATTCCAACTCTAGGAAGCGTAACCACAATGCTCCCAGCTCTCTTTTAGATTCCAGCTCTAGGGAGCGTAATCACAGTACTTCCAACAATCTTCTAAATTTCAGCTCTAGGGGGCATGAAAATTTTGGCTAAACAAAAAATTTTAAAATTTTGCTAATTTTAAAGAAGCTATTGCCAATTTCGCCAAACTCTTTTGCTAAAAAAGAAAAAATAGAAAATTTTAAATAAAATTAAGAATAAATTGTGATAAATATAAGTAAACATTTAGAATAAAATACATCAATTTAATGTCAATATATGAACTAATGGAAATATATGAATATTACGTATAATAGTAAAGAAAATTTTTAACATAAAAATATTATTGAAAGTATGTTATATATATTGCATAAGAATATCTATATTTTATATATGTAATATTCACACACACACACATATACTTACATACACAAAAGCTAAAAAAACATTGCAATAAAATAGTTTTAGAAAAATATTTACCATCTATTCATGTTGAACAAACATACCAATACACAAGTTAATGAATAACTTTATAAATAATTATATAACAAACTAATTGACTAAACATAATAGCTGAAAATTTAATTTTTTAATAAAGAAACATTTACCTTTTGTTTGCATATTTTCAAAAACACATATAATTATATATATATATATATATAAGTTAATGAGCAATTTTATAAATAATTATATAACAAGATTGTTAATTAATTATAATTTGTTTTACCGTATTGTTTTTGTCCACATTTCCAGCCACTCTTGGTCCAAACTTGATCCATGGGTTGAGAAGTATATTTTCATTAGGTGTACTCTAAACAAAAAAGGATATAAGTGTTTTAATCCCCAAACCAAAAAAATTCATGTAAGTATGGATGTCTCTTTCTTGGAAAACAAACCTTACTTTCACAAAAATTTTCTTTACGGAGAGAAAGAAGAAGTGGAAGAAAATTTTTGGGATTTATCCCCAGCTCCACTACCAAAAACTATTATGAATCCTACTCCTCCTTCCTCTCCAAATCCTACTATTGTTTTTGAAAAACAAAGTGAGGAAAGTTTGATAAAACCATTGAAAATCCTAATCAAAACATGTCAAACGTGGGTTTATCTTCAACAGGGGGAGAAACACTACACACAGATTAAGAGAATCAAAATATTGAGCTTCTAGTTTATACTCGAAAGAGACCCCATCAATAGAGTCAAGGTCCACCTATGATTCTAGAACCAAATCAATCTCCAACTCCAGGAACTAAATATCCAAGATATCACAGGTAATCCTACTCCTACCTCAAATCCAATTCCTGTCTCTAATGTGCCATCAGTCTTGGATATTCCTATAACCCCTTTAGAAAAGGAACCTGTACATGCACAAAGTACCTCATTGCTAAATACTTATCTTATGAAAAGCTTTCCTATCACGATAGGGCCTTTTCCTCAAAAATCTCCCACTTGTTTGTCCTTAGAAATATTCAAGAAGCCTTAAAAGATCCAAATTGAAAATTAGCAGTTATGGAAGAGATGAATGCTCTGAGAAGAAGTGGTACCTTGGAGATAATGGACTTACCTAAAGAGAAAAGGACAGTAAGTTGTAAATGGGTTTTCACTGTAAAATGCAAAGCTGATGGTAGCATAGAAAGATACAAGGCGAGACTGGTTGCTAGAGGCTTTACCTAGACCTATGGGATTGATTACCAGGAAACTTTCACCCCTATTGCTAAGATAAACTCAAATTGTATTTTGTTGTCTTTAGCTGCGAACTTTAACTGGCCCTTACATCAGTTGGACGTAAAGAATGCCTTTCTAAACGGAGATCTAGAGGAAGAAGTCTACATGAGTCTACCCCCTGGATTTGAAAAGAGCCTTAAACCTAATAAGGTGTGTATGTTAAGAAAGTTCCTATATGGCCTGAAATAATCTCCTAGAGCCTGGTTAGAGCATTTTGGCGAAGTTGTAAAAAATTGTGGCTACTATCAAAGTTAGGCCAACCATACGGTATTCTATAAGCACAATAAGGAAGGCGAGGTTGCAATTCTAATTGTTTATGTGGATGATGGAGTTCTAATAGGTGATGATATTGAAAAATTACAGAAGCTAAAGAAAAAACTAACAACTACTTTTGAGATCAAGGACTTGAGCACATTGAAATACTTCCTTGGAATGGAATTTGCTAGGTCCAAGGAAGGAATATTTGTCAACCAACGAAAATACGTTCTTGATTTACTTCGCGAGATGGGCCTACTTAGGTTCAAACCAGCAGAAACTCCAATTGAACCCAACTTGAAGTTATAATCTGCCAAAACCGAGGAAGTGCAAAATAGAGAGCAGTATCAAAGGCTAGTTGGAAGACTAATTTACTTGTCTCATATACGTCCTGACATAGCATTTGCTGTCAGCACGGTTAGCCAGTTCATGCATTCACCCGAACCAGAACACTTCGATGCAATCTATAGGCTTCTAAGATACCTTAAAGGAACTCATAGAAAGTGTTTGATATTTAAGAAACATGGCCATCTATAAGTTGAAGCATACATCGATGCAAGTTGTGTAGGGAGTGTTATTGACAGACGATCAACTTCTGGCTACTACACATATGTAGGAGGCAACCTTGTTACTTGGCGAAGCAAAAAACAAAATATTGTTGCTAAGAGCAGTGCTAAGGCGGAGTTCAGGGCAGTTACTCATGGAATTTGTGAAGTTTTATAGATTAAGAGATTATTAAAGGATTTGAAAGTCTCTAATGCTTTGCCTATGAGGATTTATTGTGACAACAAAGCTGTAATTTCTATCGCTCATATTCCTATCCTCCACGACAAAACAAAACATGTGGAAGTGGGTAAGCATTTCATCAAGGAGAAGCTAGAATCTGGACTGATTTGCATGTCATACATTCCTACAGCTAAACAAATTTCTGATGTGTTTACTAAGGTATTACCGAAGAAGCAGTTTGATGACTTAATAAACAAGCTGACTATGGAAGATATCTTCAAACCAACTTGAGGTGGGTGTGTTGGAAAACAGGGATTTGGCTATGATATAGCCAATTATTAAGAGATTTGATTATATGTAAATAGCATGACTTGGTCAATGGTGTAAAATAGGAAAGCTAGTTATTAGCCAGCTATGGTAGGGAGATTTTTCTATTTTGAGTTCTAATTTTCTCTATAAGAGGACCCTACTGTAAAGCATATAAAGTCAATACACAGAATATTATTTAATTTCTTTTTCTTAGATAGGTAAACTCTAATGTATGGATGTGTTTAGTCACATTTATAAAAGCTATACCTATTTGTAGATTTCTAAAGGATAACAAAGTAAACATCACTTCAGCATTCTTGGTGAGAGACGGGTGAACAACAAGATTCTTGAATCATTCATTTTTCATTACGTACATCATAGGGGATGTAATTTAGGATTGTAAAGTGGTTTGGGGATGTACTGAATATTGAAAATTTCTTAATGTTAAATGAAATTTTACTTTGTTGTGTGACGGATTGTGCTTTCATCTTGAAATGCTTTAATTTGTTATTATAGTCATGCACTTGCAAAAGATTGTTTAGGTGACAACCTTTGCCTTCCTCCTCTTGCTCTTCTTCCCCTCCTACTGCCATGTTTGCAAATTCATTTGGATCTAAGACAGATATCTTATTAGTTCTTTTGATTTTATTAATTTTTTTCATTTATTTTCCTAGTTTTATTAAAGTAATCATTTTGAGGCTCTGATAATCGTAGCTTTTTATGTTAAAGATGCATTTTAGATTTTTTTGTGTAATTAAAATATGAGTTGCTTTGGGTTGCTGCCATCCTATTGTATGTGTGAAGGGTTTTTGGACTAGTTGATGGGAAGCAACTTAGGTCTCATTTGAGATTTGTTGTGAAAGACGAAATGACATGGCTCTTTTGCTTGAATATGATGAAGAAGCTGGAGCAAATAATTGGAAAGATTTTGAGTTACTGAAGTTCTTTTTATTACTATTGCATCTAATTGGAGATGCTAAGAATGTGATATTTAAATGATTATTTACATTACTTTCTGTTGTCCTCATGGTTGTTTAAGGGGCAAGGCACACCAAGGCGCAAGGGGCTCTTGGGTAGGGATGCAACTTGTTGAACCCGGCCTGCCGAACCCAAATTTGATCAATGCTCAAACTTAGCTTTTCTCAACCCAAACCCGGGTTCAACTTGAACCCAATTTCAAAATAAATATTTTATAAAAAATATATATCTATTACTATTGAATGGTGTTTTGTTTTCCATTAGTTTGAAATATGAATGAACAGTTTTCATCTAGTTTGAATTTTGAAACATGAATGGGCAGTTTTAAGGATTGAATGATATGTTTTTTCATTTAGTTTGAAATATAAATGAGCAATTTAAACAATGATATTTTAATCAATCAAACTGTTACTAGATTTTCATCAACCCGAAACTCAACTTGAGCCTGATTTTGAAAAATAGGGTTAGGTTGAAGTTTTATAAATAGGGTTAGGGTTAGGGTTGAGGGAAACCCGAGTTTCATGAGCCCGAGTTGCACCTCTATTCCTGGGGCCTAGGCATAAGGCACTCACTTGACTAAAGTAAGGCGCACATTATTTAAAACTCACTAAAAAAAATATTAGGAACCCATTCATATCCATTAAGAATCTAAGATCAAAGAATGCTACAAATATAACTCATCTAACACTCCATATTCAAATTCAATAAGTTAAAGACATACATGCATACATCCGTGCGTGCATTCGTGTGTATCAATAAAGCCAAAAATTAAAAGCAAAATATCTCTATCAATAGACTTCCATTTCATCCCATGCCGACAAAGCACACAAAAAAAAAGGAAATAGGTATCATCAGTTCATGCGTGCGTGTATCAACAAAGCCAAAAATTAAAAGCAAAATGTCTCTATCAACAGACTTCCATCCCATCCCATGCCGACGAAGCACAAAAAAATTTGGAAATAGGTAGTGGCAATTGTAGGCGGCAACTGGTGGCAAAAAAAAACAAGAATAAAGAACAAAAGAAAGAAAGAAGAAAGAAAAACAGGGATAAGAAGGAATAAATGGAAAGATTTGAGAAAGTAAGAAGTGAAGATGGATAAGGAAGAGAAAGTATATACTTGGAAACAAAAATACCCAAAATCCAAACCAGATTGGCAATTTGAAAACTTTGGGTCTGTAAATCTTCGATTTTTCTTTGATGCCAACCCTTTTTCTGTTTTATTTTTCAATTGTTTACAACAAAGCTTCCAAACAGAGGTCTGAAAGGTGATTCTTCAATTTCTTAAACAGGAAAGAATGCTAGTATTTCCTTTCTAAGGGGGCTTTTCCCCTCTACAACAACCCTTTTTTTCCTCGACTACAATTGACCACTTTGCACTTGCCTTTTTTTATTTTTTTTCCCTTGTAAACAATATCCAGTTAAATCAGGCGAATAGTCGTGTGCCTAGCACCTCTCCTATAGGCGCGCTCCTTGACAATGCCTCCTTGAAAGCGCCTCACCTGGTATCAGTTAAGGTGCTCATGGTGCACCTTGGGCCTAGGCGAGCGCCTAAGCATGCTTTTAACAACTATGGTTGTCCTATTACAATGATGGATTAATTAGTAGTTTTGGGATATCTATTGATACCGGCTTTCTGATTTTTGTAGACATGCACACAAAGAAGGGGAGAAACAAAAAAGGAAAAAAGAGCTCTTGCTCGTGCATTTCAATGTGAAATTGTGAATTATCTGATTAGAGAAGAAACACAAACTGGCTGCTTTTCATGACAAGCAATATATATGCTCATACTTTGTTACTAATGCAAGTATTATCTACCATTATTTTCTATTTCTACATATTTATCCTGCTCTTATGGTTATACTCTCCAAGGTTTGGGAGAGAGCTGGAGATTTTGTGCCAGAAAGATTTGACTTGGAAGGGCCTGTACCAAATGAGACAAACACTGATTTCAGGTGGGCAATCACTCTCTACTTTCTAAGAATGGCTGATCAAGCACCTAAATATAGTAACTGAAAGTATCCATGGATAGAAAAGAATTTCAGTGATATTGGAACCTTTTATTTTTAACTTATACTTGTAGATCACACAATGGATATACATGCATTTTTCCAATACTTGGCCATCTTTTTCTGCTTGAATGTCAGTGCTATTGATTTATGAGAGAACTGTTGCTAAGTTCCAGCATGAATGTCTAAATGGTATCTAGGATTTTGCATCCATGGAGTATCTCACCTGGAGTAGATTAAGGCTGCTGGACTTACCAAAGTGGGTTCAGGTGGATACGTTATGTGGGGCTGGGCACAACGTGCTTTGAGTCAATTGAACGCAACTAAGCCAACTCACAAAGTTGGGCAGCTTGTTTATAGTCTCCAGCTCGTCTATTTAGGCTTTGGGGTGAAAAAATATCCATTCGAACTTGGGATCGCTTGGTTTGAGGGACTGTGCACATGAAACCTGACTTGACCTTATCAGAGTTAGCCTCACACATCACCGCAAGTCCACTTCACTGTGTTGCCCAAGGCCAGTTGTCCAAGTTGAAATTATTCCATTTTTATCTTTCAGTATTTTCTTGTATTGATTTTCTTTTGCAATGGAATTTTCATACTCGAGGTGTCGTTTTATAGTTAAAGGATTGATAGTCGATGCATTCTTTGGAACCTTTTGTATCAGTATCTGTTGTAACGCGTCGTTTCAGACATTGTAGGTTTGTTTGATACTTGATACATTGTCAAAACCTTTCTATCTACAGACCTGGAACCAACCTGATTCGATCCAAGCATCTTGCCATGAACCCATTCTGGTCAATCTTGTCTTGGTTTGCCCAAAAATGTCAAAGTGCAGAAAAGTGATGGGATGGATTTTGGCACTGCAATTTGTGGATAGGTCGAGCATGGGTTGATCCTTGACTGACTCTCCTAGTGCTCCCTTAATAATGCATGGGATTTTGTGAATTCTTGTATACATTTTTTATTCCATTCCGAATTGACTGGTGAAACTTCTACCTCGGTGTCTGGTTGAATGCTCCACATTTTCTTTGTGGCTTTTAGTTATTAGGTCTCAACATCTTTGGAATAAACTGGAGAAGGGAACCATTTATATCCTTATTACAAGTTATGTTTGGAGTTTACATTTGGGAACTCTTGTTGCAGATTCATTCCATTCAGTGGAGGGCCACGCAAGTGTGTTGGTGATCAGTTTGCTTTATTGGAGTCAATTGTAGCACTTGCAATTTTTCTTCAGCACATGAACTTTGAACTTGTTCCTGATCAAAACATTGGCATGACCACTGGAGCTACCATTCATACAACAAATGTGAGTAAATCTGCTGTTACTATGGGCCACTGGCTTTTGCATTATCAGCATATGAAGATATTTAATATTCTGCATTTTCTTCTCCTCCATTCACTGATCCACACACTATTGGCTGAATTAGTGTGCATCTGATTTATTTATTTCCCTCTTCATTCTTTTCATTTTCATGTTTCCCTCTCCATTCACTGTACCACACACATGACAAGCTGAATTAGAATGCATCCGATTTATTTATTTCCCCCTTCATTCTTTCATGTTTATGTTTTCTGGTCTCCTTATTTTTATTGAAATGAAATAAAGTTGGATTTTTCAAAAATTTTTAGTTCACTAAGGCTTCTGCCAAAACAGTTGAACAATTTCCTGCAGAAAACTTTTTATGGCCAATTACTTGTCTAACCATTGGAGAGCTGATCATTTGATTGCTCTATAACTGATTCTATCAATCAATGAACCCACCCAGGATCTGAAAATTTGACAGCATGAGGTGATAAGTCATTTTGGATCATTTACAGTCAGTGAATAGCTTTAACTTGTAAAGGGCAGTAATTCTTTCAAGAAACTGCTGATGATTTCTTTTTTAAAAGTTTTTTTAGTCTTTTGATATCTTTCATTTTCATGCTGCATATTAGCGGCATTGTAAATATGTTTATGGCAGTTACCTTGTGCCTTTTTAGGGTTTGTACATGACAGTAAGTCGACGGCAGCCACAACTCAATCATGCTTCATCTTATTAGGTAAAATTTTGTCAATTATGTATATTTTAACATTCCAACATTTATTTGTAGCATGACATGATCATGGTTAACTTGACCTAAACAATAAGAAATAACCGTTATGGTCCCAGGGCTGTGTGAAGAATCATTACATTTGGATCCTCTTTGTTGAAAGTCTAGCCAGATATAATTAAGTAGGCCCAGAACCAATCCAAGGGCCTCCAGGAAAATCCATCAGGAAAGCACTTTCTTTGTGAGACATTGGGTATTGACCTCTTCAGGCAGACCTTGAAGCAACCCCAAGATGCTAATCCTTCCAATCAAATTATTATACATGGCATTCTTGCACAAGAGATAGCTCTCTTCCTCAATCAAACTCATATGAAGGAGAGAACTGCGGATGTGTGAGGAATTTAGTGTGAGAAGGAAAGAGCAAAAAGAGTGAGGGTATAAATAGAAGAAGCAAGAGAACGATTGCAAGGTGATAGAAGGTGAGTAGGGTTAGAAGTAAAAAAGGTAAGGAGATGTGTTAAGATCAAGTTGAAAATTCATCATTCATGATCTCCTGACCAAGTAAAAATAATAAAAAGGTTATTAATCATCTACTAATGAGGAGAAACCAGATTCAAATTCTTTGACTAACATGATTTCTAGTTTATTTTTTTCACCATCTAATTGTACCTCATGCAAAGTTTCTCATTCTTTTAGGACCATATTAGCTTTTTTTTAATTAATAATCTTAAACTTCCAAATTCATGTTATTAGCAATGCCAATTCCCTTGGCATCATTATGCAAAATTGAAACTCATCTCTAAATGTATAGTTTCCATTTGTATTATTATATTGATAATTCGATACTACATTTTTCCAATTATATTATTAATTTGTATTATTTTAAGAACTACATTGTGATCGAGATCATTATGTGCCACATTCAATCTGCACATACTTTTGGCCCAATGTAATATTCCCAAATTTTATTCTTCCTAAGCAGAAGAGTAGTTTTAATGTCATTTTTCAGAGAACTCATGGTAAGCATAGTTTTAATGTCATTTTTCAGAGAACTCATGGTAAGCATATAATATTGTAGTAAGCATATTTTATATTGATAGAAAGGTCCTAAAAATAAGGAATCTAATTCAAAAATGGTTTGATAAATGGAACTGTGCTGACAAATTTATGATTAAAATAGAAATTTGCATAGATGCTCCTGAGTCTTGAGGTAATTACACTTTTCACTACAACTTTCCCTTTTGCAAGTGTACCCTTGAGTTATTTAAAGTTTTTTAGGCATACTCCTAGGGTCATGGTCCATCAGCTATTACCTGTTAAGTATATAAATGGAGTTAGTTTTATATTGCATGGACTAAAATACCCTTAAAAAGTCATGGATAGTTTCCCGTGTTCAAGCCTTTGGTTGATGATTTCTCCATTAAGAATAAAACTGGATCGACCATAGCTACAAATGGCGATGCTCAATGGCCATGATCAAGATATTGAGATTGAGCATCGCCCATGATCAAGATATTGAGATTGATAAGGGTCGTTGATCGACAGTTCTGAAACATGCTTTCAGAACGGGAGTGCTTGCTGAATCTTCCCAAAGAAGAAGACAAAGTGCTATTGTCGAACATCACCACTACCAAAGGCTAGATTAACTTTTTTTGTTTGGTGTAGAGGTTAGCGCAAGGTGCATCTTGCCGATCCGGGGTAGCGCATTGCTGAAATTCCGTTGGGACTTCAGATTACCAGCAAAGTTTCAGAGTGTGTTCGTCAAGGAGCTCAATTGTGCGAAATTCTGACGACATGGGCAATTGATGCTGAATCCAGTAATATTATTACCCTATGGTATTTGGAGCAGACAATAGCTTGGCGTGAACTCATTGCTAATAGTCCAAAATGGGCCAAGGAGGATTAGATTGGCTAGGAAGATTTTGTGGCCGAAAACCACAATGATGGGGTGCCAAGCCATGATGCTTTTGGGGTAGGCAGCTTTGCATCATCTTTAGCCCAATGATGTCTTCAAACGAATCCCATAATTTTGAAATATGTTTTCAAAATATTTGGAATAGCAAGATAAGATCGAAGTCTGGTGGGTTTTGGGGGGACATTTTAATCCATACAATATAAAATTAACTTGGTTTATGCACTCAACTATCCTAAGGTGTCGGACTGTGACCTTGGGTGTATGCTTAAAATATTAAAAATCTCATGCTTGGAAAAGGCAAAGTTATATGGTGACAGCTGTAATTACCTCAAAACTCAAGGGCACTTATGCAAATTACCCAATTAAAACACTACAGGTGAATCAAGTTGTCTAGACTGCAATAGATGTAGACTGACATGACTTTGAAAGATTCGTGCAAATTGATTTAAGGTGTGAATTATATAAAGCAAATGGCTTGTTAGTCCGAGTTTCCTACCAGAGATTATCATTAAAATATATAAAAGGTGTGTCGGTTGTCCAACAAGCATAATTCCAAAAATCAGATGTAATAGACATCGTATGTGTATTGGGCTGTACAGATCACGCGGTTGAAACTAGGCGTGCAAGCCCGCTTATCCTGAAGAACCAGGGTTCAATCTCTGCCTGATTTAAAATTGGTTCGATCTAGGGTTTGGGTCAACCCAAACCCGATTTCAACATAAATATTTAATGTTTTTATTACAATTGGATATTAATGCTTATGTATATGGTTACATATTTATATTTAACTATAGAATAAAACAGGGCTATTATTCTAATACAAGAAGAAAGATTTCATAAGGTTGGTTATCCAAACTTTAATACTTTTTGAATAGTGTGTTGTTTTCCATCAGTTTAAAATATGAATGGGTAATTTTTCATTTAGTTTGAACTTTAAAACATAAATGAGCAGTTTTAATGATTGAATGGTGTTTTATTTTTTCATTTAGTTTGAAACATGAATGAGCAATTTAAACAATAATATTTCAATCAATCAGATCGTCATTAGATTTTCATCAACCTAAATTTCAACTTGAAACTTAACCCGAACTCGGTTTTGAAAAATAGGGTTAGAATTGAGGTTTTATAAATAGGGTCAGTGTTAAGTTTTACAATTAGGATTAAGGTTAAGATGGTAGAGAACTCGAGTTTCATGAGCCCAAGTTGAACCCTTATTTGAAACAAGTGTCTAAACACTAGTACAAGGCGAATAGGTGGATGCAGGCTTGTATAGGGTATATTAGTGGAATGTATTGGTAGGGGTATATTTGGACCCATTTTTCTCCCTTCCTACATTTTCTTTGAATTTTATGGTGTTTTAAAGAAATCAAAATATTCAAATTTAGGAATTCATTAAAATATTTAAATCTCATTTTTGTTTAATATTTGTGTCAAATAGTGAGAAACTGAGCAATTTTTTACTCTAATAGTAGATTTATTTGGTTAAAAATATTGTATTTTAAGTGAAATCTTAGATTTCAAACTAAAATTAGATTTATAGGAAAAACCTAAAAACTTCATGTTTTCCTCTTTTGATGTACTTCAAAATGCATATGTAGCTAGGATTTAGTTTAAAAACCTAAATTATCTAAGATCTGGTCAATTTAGTTTTTTATTATTTTTTTTATTTTTGTTCTGATTTAATAAATTAATTAATTTAAAATTTTTTATTTAGAATATATGTTAGATGATTTACAAGGATGATCTTTACGTTGTAATATTTTTAAAAATGTTCATAAGTTTTATGCACTTTTTAATATTCAAATTAGAAAAATAAAAATGCATTTTTTAAATTTTACAAATGTTGCCATTATTCATTAATAATATGTTTGAATACCCATGACATACTTTTTTTATTATATAATTAAAATATTCAGAAATATAATAAGTAATTTTAAAATATTTTAAATATATAATGCTAGTTATTAAGAATAGTCTTCTTATAGCCTATTTGATTTGATAGGACATGTCTATTATTTTTAAATTTAATTATTAATTTTTAGATATAAATTCATAATTTTCAGATTATAAAAAAGTTAAAGATTATTTTTTTATTTGTAAGTAATATATTTAATTTTTGAATTTATATCGTTTAATATGATCTTTGTTAATTGCTAAATTGGCAATCGCAAGCCTGTAATCTTTCACTCTATGAAGTGGCTGGGCCCATTAGCGATACAATTTTTCTCATGGTGATCATGAGAATTAGGATAAAGATATAAACACTTACGGTGTCCCGATAAACACGGCCAATCAGTGCTGTTTTGGTGAATACCACAATAGTTGAAGACCGTTGGTTAACTAAACAACGAATTTTCAAATGGTCGAGTAATGGGTCCTCAGCAACACAAGAAAATATTTTCGAAATGTAAGGATTGCCAAGGGAGTACTTTTAAAAATTAGCACTTCCCAGCTAAATAACCAAGTTTCTACTGGCATAAAATGGGATTTAAGCATTTACATACAATGAAATACAATAAAAGATACATACAGATTCATCGAAGTATAAAACTATGGTATAAAACTATGCCTTGAATCGCTTTCAATTAAAACAACCTTAAACATATTGTTGGTACCTCAAGATGCCATAAAGTTTCATTAATCATCAAATCAATGCATAAACTCAACAACAACTTGTTAGCAGAACCTAAGCTAGTAGGGTTGTTATAAGGAGAATTGATTGATCAAATTGGCATAGCAGAAGTATAATTAGACTCAGAAACCTAATTGTAGGGCGTTTATCCCTTTTTTCAAAACGGAATGTAATACCACATATTAATCTTTTATTAAGAAAGTCTTGGCCAGGGTTTAAGGAGATGAAGTATAATTACTAAATATATGCTCAGCAAGAATAAAATATTCACAAGATGGGAATTAGGTTGTTAACTGTAAAGAGGCATACCTAGGTAGTGATCGGTAATCATTATTGAATTACTTAAAAAGGATAACAAGATCAAGAGATCAGGGTGAATTAATGATACATTTATAATAGAGAGAAGTGGATATATAAGGAGTAAGTCCAGTGAGTTTGACAAAAAGTAATGTTATGTAAAATTGAGAAATGATGAATCTGGTGGGAAAAGAAAATGTTAATGAGAGCCTTTTAAAATAAATAAATAAATAAAGAAAGAAAAAGGGTGGCAAGAGAGGTTAATTAGAATTGCGAGTCATGGCAGGTTGGTAGAAAATGATGAAATTAGGATTAGTTGGCTTGAGTGCAATTCCAATACTTGATTTTCTCTTCTTTAGGATTGATTTCTAACATTCATTTCAATCAAAAACATTAGATCATCTTATAGTTGATAATGATTTATCATCATTATCATCATCATCTCATCATCATCATCAAAACTTTAGATAGAATCCATTTTAAGTGCTAGGGTGTAGCTAACAACTGATGCTTAAAAGTTAACACTTCATTAACATTTTCTGGGCACTAGTCTCGACTCGACTTAATTAATGCCACATTGAACCTAACCTTGAGTTGGGCTTGATCCATCGAGTTGGGCAACTTATAATATATAATACTAACCTAAACCTCTTTGATTAGTTTCCAATGTGCTTTGCAAGTTGAAACTTTGACTGAAAAACAAAAGCAATATTATTTAAGCTTTGATGTCATTTCAGTAATAAAAATGGAATTAAGAAGAAGGCCTGTTCGCTAAATTTTAGAAAGAATTTTTTTCATTTGCCAACAAATTTTAAAACGCTAGGTGAAAAGGTCTTCCTAGATGAAATATAAGAAGACTAATCACATCGTGGTACATGGCAAAATCAATTCCAAGAAGTGCTGTTTGGAAAAGCTCTTTTACAAAATAGTTTTAGGGCCTGTTTGGCCTGGCGTTTTGGGAGTGTAAATGCGCTTTTGCAGCCAAAACGCGATTCTACAGTGTTTGACTAAAATATGAAAACGCGCTTTTCAAACCGTAAAAGCCGGAATATGGCTTTTACAAGGAAGCTCGGATTTGGAGCTTTTTCAAAAGTTCTACGTGCAAACGCGCTTCCTGTAAGCGCTTAAAAAACACCTCCAGGCCAAACAGGCCCTTAGCAACATGTCAGGTGTTACATGGTACTCTTGTAAGGAAGTATAGTTTGAAAAGTGCTTTTCTTAAAATATTCACAATAGGCTTCACCTACTTCAGAGTGCTGAGCTTTGATTTCCTTATCGCCGTAACCCATCGTACCATAGATTGTGATTGATTACTCACCAAATAGGTGAGTACGCCATAATTTTTATTCTTACAAAATAGCTTAGAAGCTCTTTGCCATTTTAAAAATGTTTAAATTAGCATATGAGAAGGCAACAATACTCTTATTTTCTTGTTTCGGAAGAATATACTAGAACAAATATGTGAAATTACAACCGAAAATAGCAACCTTAATTTTTATTACGAAAGAATGAACTTCGGCAACGAATATCGATTTCAATGCTATAAGATAACAATTCTACGTTTTAGAAACAAAAAAAATTAATTAGTGAAGATTCGTTGCAATACAAACAAAAATCCCTGGATATCGTGGAAAATTTATGGCATTGAAAAATTCATTTTAGCTATGATTATTTTTATTATTAATAAAAATTATTACCACAGTGAATTGGATCATTGTGAATGATAGGTGAGTATTTTTTTGCAACGAATGGTTTTCATTGTTTTAAAAATTTATTCCTAATAGAGATGTAGATATGATTTAAGCCGTTGATAGCACGCATGACATCAAGTAAGAACCCCCAAACACAAGGTCATTACCAAGGCAACAATTGCATAATTTAACACCTACTTCTAATTTTAGGGCCTATCACATTTTCATTTTCCTCAAATGAAACCAAAATCATGATTTCGACAAAGATGGACCCATAAACGACACAAGTGACAATCCATGTCTATAAAAGAGGGTTTTCATTGAAAGTTAAACCTAAAAGATATCTATTTGATTATTAAATATCTAATCGTGCACCTTTGATTTGATTTGGACCTATGAAGATTCACTAATATTTATCTCCAAAAAGCTGTCTTTCGTATGTTATCTACCTTCAATCCAATTGAGACCAAATTACCGTTATTTCCTCTAACACTCATGCCATCCAAAACTATGGTCTGGTCTGTGATATTGAGATTAAGAATCTTGATCTAGAAGGACTTCGTCAATTTGTGGGATTAGATGATGGAGAAGGTTGTTGAGGAGATGAGGTTAAGATTTTTTGTGGCTTTTTTGATCTTGGAAAAGAGATGGCTTGTTGGTATTGAGGAAGAGATGAGGCTCACGGTGAATGAAGTGAGGGCATATTTGTTCTCAAGGGATTTTAGAAATGTCCATCTATACCGTAAATTGTAACTTATAATGCCATCAATTACCAAGGTTCATTTTGCAATAATGCAAATATGCAAAATAAGGGTCTAATTTACAATTAGACACAATTATAAGGCCTATTTTACAAAAAATATTCCTTAAATGTCTTTACTGACATTGTTTTCTCATAAAAAGATCTCCTCTTTTTGCCGCCGCAAGTCTTGAACATACCCCTACTTCTTTGTTGAGTACTCCATCATCATTAGAGGTAGGGGTGCAACTTGGGCTTGGTTCAACTTGAACCCAACCCATCAAACCCGAATTCCGGTAGTACTCAAACCCAGTTATCCCCAACCCAAGCCTAGAGAACGCGGGTTCAACTCAAACCGATTTAAATTTGATTCGGTCTTAGGTTGAGGTCAACCCGAAACCAAATTGCACTTTTATAAAAAAAAGTTAATATATATATATATATATATATATATATATATTTCAACTAGACACGCACCCTAACCCTAGCTTGAATTCTCCCCTTCTCCCTCCCCGCCTGCTGCGAAGCTGCCACCCCCCCTTCTCCCTCCCCCTGCTAGCTGTTGACTTTGACCCAACCCACCATCAACTGTGAACTACATATTTACTTTGCTCCGACGACTATAATGTAGTCCTGTACTTCCGTTGTGAGAAACAAATTGAGAAGAAAAGTATCCTGCAGCTTTTCTCTATGCTTGTGTTGTGTGTCAGTAGCTTCTAAGAAAGCAGAACAAGGATTTTTCTTTTCTTGTTGCTGATGACAGATTGTCTATAATCTCTTGTGGCATTTGAACCCGTCGAAGAATGGTAAACTCTTGATTCTTTTATTTGAAGAAATCACCTTTTATTAATTTCTCTTTTGCCATTGTTATTCTTCTTCTTGGAAGCATAGATGAATCTTTTGCTAATTGGGCTGAGGATGATATTTGGTGCCTCCTCCTTGTATTTTGGGGTTTTGTTTCAATTAAGCCCCTCGTCTAAAGATCTAGACCATTGGCTATTTTGGAAACATGTTGGATTGGTCATAAATCAATTGATTTTAGCTTTCGTTTTGATGATTAGATGGAGGTCCATCCTGATACACACTGTGGTTTTTCGATTATCTAGGGCGCTCGTATTTGCCTTGAGTGACTCATGACCTTGACCTCTTGATCAAATTAAAGTTGCGTCAGATGGACAGTCAAGAAGAGAAATGCAGCTAGTCGACTGCTTTGTACTTGAGGGAGGCCCTTGGTTTGCTTGGATAATCCTGGAGTCTCCTGTATCGTTACCCATTAATGTTGTGTGATACTGGACATAGGTGCCACTTGAAAGAGTTTCCAATTGAATTGAAGAAAGGGCTAAGACTTTGTGCCTAGGGTCTTAGCATGGGAGATTCCAAATCATGATACATCCATGATGAGGGCCAGTGGTTGTACCATGAGTCCATTCCATACTTAAGAATTTTTTAGAGTAATTTTTCTATGGATGCAGGGCTATTTCCCTTCCATTGGCTAATTTACAAATCAAAAAAGTTGGACTTTAGTTCCTTTATAAGTATAATGTTACTGGGTGCTACGAGATTCTCTTGTTGTTGCAAATGAAAGGAGGTTGTGGTATGCCATGCTTCAGAAAACCACTATACATTAGGGATACAAAGCAAATTGTATTAGGGATCTTACTGAATTACTTGAGGCATTTCTATATTGGGAAAGTCCTAACAACTCTTAAATCTTGTTGAGAAAACTATGGTGCTAGTGCATATGGTGCTTGATAGTGCCGCTTAATTCACTAATGATAACTTATTGTTGGCAAAGGTTCCTTCAAGTTGCAGCATGGACTTGGGAGTCATAATAATAGCCATTTGCTTTCAATCAACAGGTAGTAACAACTGCATTGAGTTATACAAGTTGGAGAGGAGTTGGCATTACACTGGGTGGATCCATGAAGTTAGAGTGTCAAAGATAGAAATGAATTTCCATGGCCTTACTAAAGGTGTGGTTTTACATCATGTAAGCATCTCTTTTGATATATGTGAGAATATTATTAAGTAGCATTGAACATTTTTCAAAGATCATGGATAGGTTCATTGGTTTTTAAACAGGTGGATGAAGCACCCATGTTACTATGTCACTATGTCATGATGTACTTTATGATGTTCCTTCATCTGTCTTCTTAAATACCATTATTATTTTATATTGTAGTGTACAAATTTATTCCTTCTACATATGGAAATTGATATTACACAAACTATAGCAATTGTGTAATTTATTTGAAAATCCTCAAGCATCATGCTAGAAAAGTGATATTTCAATATGAATTTTCAATCAATTAGACCGTCATTAGATTTTCATCAACCTGAAACTCAACCCAAGCCTGATTTTCAAAAATAGTGTTAGGGTTAAAGTTTTACAAATAAGGTTAGGGTTAAGATTGAAGTTGAAGTTTTATAAATAGGATAGGGTTAGAGTTAGGGTTGAAGTTTTACAATTAGGCTTAAGATACTCAAATTTCACGAGCTTGAGTTGCACCCCTAATTAGAGGTGAGAGATGAATCTTTGAAGATTAGTGTGGCAACATCTCATATTCAATTAAATGAATCAAGTATTCATGTTCTTATTTCCCTAGATCTTAGCTCAATCATTTGCTTTTCTAGAAGGAAAGCAAAGACAAAGCATTTGAAGGCCAAGGCATGTGAATAGATTCCCATGAACCTCAACCTCTCCCAAGTCCTAGCACCTTCTACCTCTCAACTTGAACCCATAAAAATGGCCTTTGTTGAATTCCAACTAAAACTCAAAGAAAATTTTATGGCCATTGAAAAGGCCAAAGCTGACCCTATGTTCACTTTTGATTACTCTCAAATTCCATTTCTATACCTTGAATTAAAGAGTAGATCCTACATAGATACTTCTGGATATACTAACCTCCCTGGTCCTATCACAACCATCCAACCTACATTCCAACCCACTATAATCCCTACTCCTTCCTCTATCCAAACTTGAGCGACACAAGAGAGAACAATCTTGAAACCACTCCTTCTAAGGAAATAGGTAAAAAGGTAGTTGTCTCAAAGAGACCTCCAAATTGGTTACCAAAACTCCATCATAGCCATCCACACTTCCTAGCAAGACCTCCCACAACCACCTAAAAAATCAAGATCCCCTAAGAAACCACCATCCTAATCCTCTAACTAAACACCACCGCCCACCTGATCCCCACTTTCAAAACTCCTAGTCTCCCAACCCAGAGGCTCCTTCGCCCAATAACAAATCCCACCTCCACCTAAACCCACAACCTTTACCCTCAAAAGGCTCTCCCACACCTTAAACTCATACCCCATCACCTACACCAAGAAAACCTAACCTGAGCCTTAAACCTACTACATTTTTGTTTTCTTCCTACCTCCTTATACTTCTTTACAAAAATGTCATGTATTCAATGTTTATAAATGAAGCACACTATTTTTCTTACAAGTATTCATTGTTTGTGTACCTTATTGCATTTGCATTAGCATTCCATGTAATTTATTATCTTGGTAGACCCTTATTCCGAACTCTTGTATGTTTTTTATTGTGACAAAAGGGGGAGAAAAGGTATGTGATAAGCTTATAATATATCATATTTTTATATATAAATTCATATGTTTTAGATCTTATTTTGATGTGATTTTAGTATTTTATAATAACATTCTAGTAAATGCTTCACTTAAAAGAAATGCTTTTGCTTCGGATGTTAAAATTTATAGCTAAAACACTACAACTTTCTCTAGAGCTTCAGATCGTCTGAAAGGTAAAAATTGCCAAAAGGCTTTGTCACTTTGAGGCAATTTGTGGCACAAATGGAAGATGATTCAGAGAAGGTGTTTAAAATAAAAGTTGTATTCCTTCAAATTACTTATCCAAAAAATTAAGAATTACATGATTTTGTTATCGAACAAGGAAGTTATAGCCAAAATACTAAGACCGTGTTTGAAGACCTTTGAAACCAACTTTAGATGCACGACTATGAAAGCCATTACGTTACTTCAGACCATCTGAAAAATAACTTCAGATGGTTTGAAGGTGTCTTAGATGGCCCCATAAACATTCAAAAGAGGATTTTAGACATCCTTAAGACATCTCAATTAGTGCAAAAGAGCTTCAAATGTGCGAAAACACTTCAAACATTTGGAAACAGATGCTGAACTCTTCAACACGAGCTTTAGATGGTCTGAAGGGCAGCTTTAAATGGTTTAAAAGAAGGTTAACAAAAAATCATAGTTTGGAATTCAAAAACACATTTAGCATCTCTAAAAGCTTTTAGAGGAGCATTCAATGGCAGAAATCAAGCTTCAAAAATTCATTTCAGAGGCAATTTCAGAAATCAGCAATGTAGTTTAGAGTGGTTTCTAAGATTAGGTGACACAACACCTAAGATTGGCAGTTATTTGAGTTATATTTGGAAGTCAAATTCTTTATGGAAGTTTAGTTGCAATTTTAGAATCTGAGTTGTGCGATTGTGGAGTTATATTCAAAAGTTGATTTCTAGGTGTAGTGTGTTGCAATTTTCAAAAGTTGTTTTTGAAACTCAAGATGTGCAGCAACTTAGTTTATTTTTAAAACTCCTATTTTTACAATTGCAACTTTTAGGATGCTATCTTTTCATGTAGAAAGATTGATTTTAGAAGAGGATCTCTATGCATAGAGGTATTACAGTTCATGGAGGAGTTCAGCAAAACCCTGCTGCCTGGGTTATTTAAGGAGACGTCTAGAACAAAGTGAGATACACAGTTTGAATTGACATATAGTCTAGTAGAAGAGTTCTTTGGCGTGAGAGAAACAAGGAAGCAAGAGAGATTCTGAGTTTTGCAAATACGCATATTTCAGAGAGTTTTCTTTTTATTTTTATCATGAACTAATTTTCTTTTTCTATGGTAAAGATATAACCCTCATGATTATTCTATATTAAACATGGATTATTGGGTTATCAATTCAATTATATCTTATTTCATTCATTATTTTTAATGCAATCATTTAATTTATCTAATTACCCGATCACCAATTCTATAAATTAGACTGATTGCCTAAGTACATGGTTATGGTAGATGCCTTATGCTAAACCATGTAAAGAGCTTTCTTGAATGAATGAGTAGATGGTTATGGTAGATGCCTTATGCTAAACTATTATACTTGCTTCATTAAAGTTCTTCTGATCTTCATGAGTTTTCAACCTCAATTACACTACACGCAATAGGTAATTGGAATGGGAGAAAATAATAAATTTTAACTTGGATGCCTAAGGATAATAATTATATATTTGATATAATGAACCTAAGATAATGAATTGAATCCAACATCCCAACAATATAGGATATCATTGAGTGATGAAATCGGATCCCTAGACTCTTGCAATCTGTGAAATCTTATCACATTACTCACTGTTTCTGTTCTTGTATTCAATCTTACACTTTGATTTGTTTAGCACCACATCACCTTGTTAATTTAGGATAGTTTTTGTTTCAATAACTAGACTTAATTAAATCAGTTTGGTCACTTCTTTGTGGAATTGACTCTTGTGCTTGCATGCTTTACTACTACCGATTAGTGCACTTATGAGGAATTAGAATTCGAATCATTAGTATACCCTTATTACTTGACAAAGGGGGAAAATAAAACCCTAAAAGAATAAGAATCAAGACTCCTAAGCCAAAACTCTAATAAATGTATGCACTCAAGGGGAGTCTTAAAATGATCTAAAGAATTTTTACATATCTTACAAAAAGCAAAATCACAAACAAATCTCTCTAATAAAAGTGTTTTTCTTATAAGAGAAAGGTACACTCAAATGTTTTGTCATCATCAAAAAGCAGGAGAATGTTGAGTCTACACTCCATAAATAGCTTGATTTTGATGATGAATACATCATAATAACTTAGTTTTGCTGAGAGTAAACATATGAGTGAAAAAAGGAGATTCAATTAGCTTTGTTTCTAAGTGTGGTAGTAATAAAATGTAAAACATAAAGTAAAACACAAAAGAACCAAAGCAAGAGTGATATAGGATCAAAATTCATCAAAGAACAACTTTAAAGTCCAAACATATCACAAAACAAGTGAAGATGGAAGAAAATAAGCAAACACAAAGTCTAAACCAAGTTTTGTATGATAGAGGAAAGCTTTTCTCCCACAAAGATCTTTGGAACAACTTGGAAAGATGTCCACATTAAAGTTTTTCCACAAAACCTTTAATAGAGTAGATCTTAGAACCATACAGGTCTGCAAAACTAGTCGTTACTAATAGTTGAGAATGTCTGAGCTAGCATAGGAGATTACAAAGGACATCCTTGTGCCAACAAAGATTTGTTGAAGTCACTAGACAATTTATCTCCTCTCTCGGGTTGACAAAGGCATTGACAAAGGATAAAACCAAGACATAGAGGTATGTTATTACTATTGACAATAATCACTGACAATAGAGCTTGTCCACAGAGGTCTCTCATCATCATTGGCAGCTTTTTGATCATATATAGCAAGTAAGATAAAATGATCAAAAACTCAATGAATCTATTTCAAATGGCTACAAATCTCTTCAATGTTTATGAATAAAGGATCTTTGAAGGCAAAACAACTTTAAGAGCTTCAAACTACTTAACTTGAGCATTTAGAAGAGATTCAAAAGTCATCTTCTACAAGTGCTCACTCCATTGTGCTGAAATTCAAAATAAGCTTTCAAGCTACATCTTCTTTACATCAAAAGAGCTTCAAAGTATAAAGATCTTATTAAGTAACATTTTTTATTTATCCATTCTTTCATTCTGTATATCTTAGCCTTCTTTAGAGGCATATCTTGTGTACAAAACTCTTTTTAGTTTTCACACTTGTGAAGGGTATAATTTCTGCAAGTGAGATAATTGAGGAAAGAGTGATATTATTACCATTGCAAGTTAGTAGGCTTGCATTTTTGGTGTGGTAAGAGTTAACTAGTGAGCTTGGGAAACCAACAAGCTATGTGGAAGATTAGTTTTAGTGGAACCTAAGATAAGAAGTGTCTTAGAGAGTAGAGTAGGAACCCAACTCAGGCCACATCACTATAAAAATATGTGTGTGCTTTTTTGCTTATCTCCATTAATCTCTACACTTTTTTTATTTGGCCAAAATTTTTTGAAACTCAATTTCTCACCAACACTAAGGGGACCAAAAGAAAACATGTAAATTCAAAGTTGAAACAAAGTTTAACATGACATAGTATAGCAAAGACGATAAGTTTCCTCTGAAAGAGGTCTCTAGAAGAACCTAGAAATGTGTCTAAGGGAAAGATACTTCATAGAGGAAACCGTAGAGGAAAACTTGGAACCATAGAGGTCTACTAAACAAGTTGTTAGGAGTAGTTGGAGCAGTTAAGATTGTTAGAGTTGATAGAGGAATCCATAGAGGGCATATCAATGATGACAAAGATTTATCATAGTCCCTTGAAGTTGGATTATTTCTCCAAAGGCTAAAATAGGAATCAACATATGGCATTTTAAAGCCCACAATGGTTTGTCATTAGTACGATTAACTATCACTAATGATAAAGTTCTTCAATAGAGGTTTGTCACTCATGCTAAAATATTTTATAGAAATTTTGTATAATTGATTTAACACTTTGAAACCCAACGGTCAAGTTTTCAATGTCTATAAATTCTTCCATGAACTATAAATAGAGACTCTATTCGAAGGACAAAGAAGCTTTTGCAATCAAAAGAGCATTTACATTAGAAGAGCTTCTCTTTCAACAAGTGTTCTTCACTCCACTGTACTATAATTTCACTCAAGCATTCTAGCTGCATCTTCAATCACATAAAAGGGTTTGATGCACGTGTTCTTGATTGAGTAAACTTTACACTTTTTGAATTCCATTGTGTATGGCTTAGTCTTTCTAGAGGCAGAATCTATATACAAAGTTCTCTCTGTTTTCATGTTTGTGAAGAGTGTAGTTTCTGCAAGTGGCATACTTATATAGAAAGTAAGACTATTATTTCTGCAAGTGGGTAGGATTGCATAATTTGAGTTGTACGAGTTAGTTAATGAGCTTGGGAAACCAACAAGTTACATGGAAGATTAAAATTAGCGAAACCTAAGACAAGAACTATCTTAGAGAGTAGAGTAGGAACCCATCTTAGGCCAAACTGCTATAAAAATCATTATGTGCTTTTGTGCTTCTCTTTCCATTAGTTCTTGCACACTTTTTATTTGGCTAAAAAGTTTGCAAAGCTCAATTCCACCCCCCCCCTTCGAGCTATCGACACCAAGAGGACCAATAGACAAAACCCTTTTCAAGGGTTGTAATATCATTGTATTGGGATTCAAACGCTTCCTTCTTAGTTTTGCCTAGTTGTTGAAGTTGGCTAGAACCTTTGTGAGTTTCAATATTTGCCTCTTCACCTTGAAGAGGCAAGGGGGAATTTTATCTTTTACTTATAACGGGTTTGAATTTTTGTTCATCTTCTTAAGGGTGAGGTGGGTTCCCTAACCCCTCTAATGTGATCAACACCTAAGCCTTTTAGGCCCAACTATCATTGGGCAATCCTCTTCTCGAGGGCATTGATCCTCTAATCCACCAATATGGCTTTGTAGGCATCCACTTGCCCTGCAAATGCAATTGTTTTTGGAGAAAGGTTGCTATCCATGATCAAGATCAAGGGAGGCAAAGATAGGCCACAATGAAGCTAAGGCATTTGAAGGTAAGCCTCTTAAGACTAATAAAGAACTCTTTACATTATCCTTGAAATCTCCTTAGTCTTGGGTTTCCTTCTTGAAAGTGAGAGAGGGAGATCAATCTCATGAGGATCGGATTGTGAAATTGGAAGTCGAACTTGTCAAGATCTAGAAACAATTGCATTTGCAAGGGCCTATGCATCACTGAACTTATCACTGCATCACAGCCACATAGCTTCATTGGGCATGCAATGGTGAGAAAATTTGCTCTTGTTCATTATGCAATGATGGAATGATCTAGGTTGTATGGTAGAACACTGATCACCCACTCATACTTGTTGATGAGTCATAATTTTGTGAACAATCTCCCTTGTATGTTTTGCTTTGTGTGCTGACTAACTTCATCTTATTTATGTGGGTAGCATGCCAAATTTACTGACTATTAGTGTCTCTCTTTTTATAATAGTAATGGATTCCAATAACAAAGTGTTATCCATAACTTGTAAGCTCATTTGATCACCTAGATTTTGGTGAATCTCCTATTAGAATGGATGAACTAGGCCCCTTCCCCAGCAATATTGACTCGGTGCTTATGAGATAGAGCTCAATGTGGGTACTACTTAGGTAATGAAGCAATGTTAGAATGCTCCATAGTTGAAGCCTCTATTCATGTTCCATGGCCTTCTAATATTGAAGCTGCTTCTCCATCTAATGTTGCTCTTGAGTAGAGTGTAAGAGTGCTAGAAGATGATTTAGTGAAAGGAGAAATTCTTGTCACAACGCAACGTCCATTGTAATGGAGGCCAAAGAAGCAAGGAAAAGATGGTGGTCCTCAGCCACAAAATGGCATTTGCTACTATCAGATTTAAGAAATAGATAAAGCCTTCTTCATTTGGCAAGATGTGAAGGTTTTAAGATAAAAACTTCCTAGCTTTAAGATCAATAAACCAAGCCACACCTCAATTCAGTACTTTTCTATGATAGAGATGAAGAATTGAAACTACCCTTTTGCTCTTCATTCTTAATAATCATTTGTGTATATGAAAGGTGTGAAGAGTGGCTACTTATTTGCTAATGTCTTTGCTTAATATGATAAAAAAGGATCACTTTGATGGCTATTTTTTATATACAAACAAGGAGATAATGGATCTTCATGAGTATATAGTAGAGGCTCCACTCAAAAGAAAATATTACTTCCTGGTTTTGCATTTATCCACGATGGTGATAAAGAGAGGTTCAAAAGCAACTTGTGGAGGAATAACATTTTTGTGTAATGCTCCAAGTTGCATTAGACATTAATTAACATATTTTGATTATTAGAAAAACCATAAATGTGATAACATATGTGTTATATGGGCTAAAGAGTTAACAAGTGTAAAAACATTCTAAGTACAGTCCCCAAAGAATTACCAGCCACTTGGCACATTCGCCCGTGGCCTCGGCCAATTGCCATCTTCCTGCAACATTTGCCTACAAGGCTCCAACAAGAAACTTTGTCACTAGACCCTAGCAGCTAAATGGGAGCCACCTGCCAATATCGCCTGCGATGTTGTGGCAGAACAGGCCTAGTCTCTTGGCAACCACCTAAGAGGTTCCAGCAACATGCCTTTGAACAACACACACGCATAGCTAAATGTAAGGTGCCTCCTCCGATTACCTGGTAGCACAAAGACCAAACAACCTAAAAAATGGCAACCCCATCCAAGCCACATTATGTAACTGCCTGACCGAATGTCGTAGCCTCCTATGATTCACCTGCCATTGCCTAGCAAGGTAGCCTAAAGGTTTGAAGTGCAAACGACCGCAATCAAATACTGAAGTTGCCTACTAATCTACTTGCAAATTGTATATGAATATGGAAACTACCTGCCATGTGCCTAACAACCACGAATTACCCAAAATATATCCAGTGGTTGAATTTCAAGGGGATTTATAAAAGGAGTAATGAAAGAACATTGTAGTATCATTGCAAGCATTTGTGAGCTTTAACTTTCATAAACTTGAGTGATCAAAGCCTTCAAAACTTTAATTTTATAAATTCTATAGTAAAGGCTCTCAATTACAAGAAGTGAAGTCTTTAAGTCATCAAAGCGCGCTTTCAACTTGTATTAATGCTTCTCCTATGTTTCAAAGTGATAGTACAAAAATGTAACTCATTCCTTTCTCAATTTACCTTGGTGCATTACCATGGTTTGATATTGGAGACCAAACACAAGAAGAACAATTGGATTGTTAGAGTTGTGTGACACCCTTACATTTTTGGAATAGGCAAATTTATTCTTACAGGCAGGAAATGGACGGTGTATGTGTAACTATTTTAATTTTGGAAGAAATTATTGATATGCACATGAAAATCATGAAGGATAAGACTTGGAATGTGTGTATTGGGGTTAAATGGATGGAATCATACTGAAAACGTTGCAAAACTCAGGGTAGAAAAAGTCACATGTGCATGTGTTATAGTGCGCCACTAGAGCATGGGAGATGGAGCCATTTATAATGCTCCATCAGCTACCCCAGCCCCATTTTCCATGTTCCCAACCCTCCCCACTTCCCAACCTTCTTGAGAAATTCAATTCTATGGCAAATTTTGATGATTTGAGCTAGGGAAATTGACAGCAACGCGTGTTATGGCAGTCCGGCAAGAGTAAAATGCAGGATTTAGTCAAATTGACCAAGAGAAAAGAAAGGGAATTGGGAAAATTCACTTCAAAGCAAGCTTTTATGGAATTTGATCAAAGTAAGTTAGGAGGTAAGTGATTTCTCCTGATGATTAACAATTTCTGCTAGTCAGTTCTTTTGAATTCTACCTTATAGAGTAGATTTTCTATAGACTTTGGAATTTTGGATTAGAAATTTTGGGAAATGACAAATTTGCCATGATTTGGATCTTATGGATGTTACTTGTAGTATATCATATGTTAAAACATGTTTACATGTAGTTTGGGTAAGAAACCCTAAATTGGTTGTAACTAGAAATGCCAACTCTGAAACGTGCATATCTAATGTTCAATAAAATGACACTAAGAAGGGAGTAATTCCATTAATCCTTGTTATTAAACCATTAATATGTTAAGTCCAACCCCTTTACTAAGATTATTTTGATGATGAATGAGATTAAACAACTTAGTTTTGATGGTGAACAAACAAACAAGTGAAGAATTAAGGTACTAACAAATTACTTTCCAAGTGTCGTAGTATTAAATATCAAAATAGATTAAGGAAATTAAACAAAGGTTTTAACTATAAAATCATTACAGTAACCCTTCAAAGAAATATATACAAAGGAATGCTCAAATAAAAGGACATTCAAAAATCATTAAAAAGCAATTCAGAGTTTAATCAAAGGCTTGGCATGAAAGTTAGAAGCTGAGAAGAAATCAAAGATCAAATCAGATTTTAATCAGAAGTTACACAAAAGTGTCTCAGAATGACATCAGAAATAAAATGTGTAACTCAGAAGCACTCAGAAGTTACTAGATATAACTCAGAACTAGGCCAGAAGCATTTCAGAACTGACTCAAAATCAGAATACAACAATACTAAACATCAGAAGAAAAATAGAAGTTGTCTCAGAAGTATAGAGGCAAATCCGAAGTAAAATAGAAATAATATCCGTACATAGAAGATCTTCAAAGAAACAAACAGAAGCAACCCAGAAGACAAGTTAGTTATTCATAATCATGCTAGAAGAAACACAACACTACATAGAAGTAATACAGAACAAGGACATGGGGCACAGAAGCAATGCAATAGCACTATCCTGTCACACAGAAGCAACCCAGAATTATAAAAAGATAAGCAAAATTAAACTATAAGGCACTTGAGTTATTCAGAACCATGCCAGAAGAATTCTCAGATTGCCAAGAATAATGCAGAAGCACCATCAAGAACACATAAATAATGTAGGATATTAATGCACTACTCAGAAGCGATCAACACTACACAGAAGTAATGCAGAACTATGTCACGCTGCATAGAAGCAGTACAGAAGCCATGACACATTGTGCAGAATCATGGTAGAAGTATGTTCAAGAAAGCATGATTAAATGAAGCTATACAGAAGTAAAGCCTAAACTTCATAGGCAAATCAGAGGTAACTCAAAAGTTCTTCAAAAGCCTAAGATATGATCATTGAAGAATAAGACGATGGACATAAATTGTAAAGAGGATACTGTGAAAAATATACTTATCATAGAAACTTTGAAGAATAACTTTAGAAGTTTTGTTAAGGTAAGAATCGAAGAACAGAAGTTCTGAGTATGCTACTCAGAATTTCTGAACTCTGACAACTTGCAAAAGTCGTTACCAACTCTGCCTAAATTTGAAAATAGTGCCAAAGGTTGCAATGACTAAAACTGTTCAAATCCTATATAAAAAGGATTAAGATGACAAATAAACATAACAGAGATTACACTAAAAAATCATTTTCTTGATTTAAGGAAGAGCATTTACAACTTTCCATCATTCAACTCTAGTTGCTACAATACTTACTGCCAAAGTATTCATAATCTTCAAAATTAGATCTGCGTCAACTTGAAAAGAGTTTGAATTCGATATCATTGCTTACTTTGTTCTTTCAATTAAGCTTTAATTTTTGTACATGTTTGCCTAAGTAAGAGACATTATTTTTGTACATCCCATTTGTAAAACAAAGAGCTAGTTGGTAAGCTCTGTGAAACTAACAGTTTATAGAAGTTTTTGGTTAGCTTTGAAAAATCGGTAAGTTAGTTGGCAAACTTAGAAACCAACGTGTATAAGTTAGTTGGTAAGCTTGAAAACCAATGTGTAAAAGTTTCTGGTGAACTTGGAAAATCAGTAAGTTATTAGTGAACTTGCAAAACCAATAAATATTATAGAACCTAAGTTCGGTAAAGTAGACTGACTTAGAGAAGTGGTAAGAACCCAAGAAGGGCCGAACCACTACAAAAATTTTGTGTGTATGTGCGACAAGTTATTTTTTATTATATTTTAAGCACATCTCTTAAGCTATTGGCCAAAATTTTTGAAAGCTCAAT
>JAYJMB010007844.1:0-16849 GCA_036873735.1 Pouteria campechiana
TCAACCACTCCAATTGACTCCTAAATCAAAATATGAGAATAATGAGTATACTTAGGAATCAAATAGGTGCAAAAGATGAAGTATTAGGAGAATAAAATATGACATTTTGCATTCTCATCAGAGGTTATGAGGAGATTGGTTTAGAAGTGGACTAGGATTGTTTAGAGATGGCATGTTTAGGTCTTTTTGGTGGAAGAGGTATAAATAAAAAGCGGATCATTTGGAATTGCAGTGGGGGTTTATGAGTGTAGGCTATAGGTCCACAGTCAGTGATATAGATAAAATCAATATACACTCAAAATATTGGATCTAGTAACTCAGGAAAGAAGACATGAGTGCCTTTTAAGATGGCTTCAGTGTTGACATTCATCTTGGCAGTATATTCTTCATAATAAATGGAGATACAAGAAAGGGGAGCCTTTTGTGTTATTTGGGAGGTGGAATTCTTGGCTTTCTCTTAGGCTTAGAAGAAGATGATTGGGATGAAGGTGTAGAAGATGATGGTTGGGGTAATGGTTTAGGTTTGGGGATAGCAGGGGATTTCCTTAAGGCTTTAGTTTTCGGAGAAGGAGGTGGAGTTGGTTCCGGTGAGGGAGAAGGTTTAGAATAGTTGACTTAAATTTTGTTTTGAAGCGATGAATCATTGGGTTGTGGATAGGGGAGAGGAAGATTATCAACAATAGCTTGCAGATTGGTATGGGAGTAGAATGAAGATTCTTCCTTAATTATAAAAATGATCTGATGAGGACCTAAGGGTAATGGAAATGAATGTCTAGGTTGCCTAAACTTTAGGAATGAGTGAATAAGTCTTTCAGAGTATTTTGAATGATTGACTCTTTATCAGAAATTTGAATTTTAAGGCCTTTGGGAGTTAAGGAAAGATCAAGAATGAGTTGAATTCCAGTTAGAGCATTAGGATTTGTGAGTTCTGGGAAAGGCACTTTTTGAGAAGAGAGAATGATAAATTGAGAAAGGAACATCCGAATAATGGTAGAATTTATTTCTAATCTGTTCCTAAACTCAGAGTATGTCATCCTGATGGGGTTTGAGATATGAAGAAGAATATCAGGATTATCATCAGCTGACTTGGGGGCAGGAGGAGGAGGAGTTGGAGCTTTCTTCCATTGTGAAGCTTTCGTCCATTATGGAGGAAACTCTTCAATTCAAATGAGAATTATTTCTTCTGATAGAATGAGATCTTCATAAGATGAGTCCAAATAAACAAATGGTTTTATAGGAAGGAAATGAGATCTAGGCAGTGGTACTATGATAGGATACTTCCCATATCTGACAATAGCTTTACAGGGATTAGAAAGGTAATCATTAAGTAAGTTTGGAGAGGTTGTAGTGGGTGAAAAGGTGGGGAGGATAGAAGGAGATTGTGTTTGAGGAGAGGTAGAAGCAATTTCAGTAGGTTCACCATCAGGTTGAACAACTTCTGGAATTGTAGGGGATGACTGTGGAGAATGTGTGGGGGAAAGGAACGGGTGAGTGAGTTTTGATTGAAGAGAAGTGACTTGGAGATGGAGAGTCTGGGTGATAAGCTTGACCTCTAACTGACTCTGCTAGTGAAGTAAGAAAGTCAAGTCTTTGATCAATCTTATCAGCTCTTAGGATGAAAGATGAAATAGAATTTTCTAGCTTATGATCAATTCTGTGAAGTTGAAGAGCTAGAGATAATAAGAGATTTTCAATGTTTTCTAGTCTGATTTCCAGAGGATGTGGAATGGGTTGAGTAGAGGTTAATGATGGACTAGTTTGTGTGAGTGGTTGAGTAGTAGGTCTCATGGGAGAGAGTGATCTAATGGATGTGAAGGAATGAGTGGTTGTTGCTGTTTCATTTTCTTCTCTTCAAATTTCTTCTAACTCCTCTACTCTTAAATATCTCTGTACTTGTCTTGGGGTCTCTCTTGTTTCCTATTCAAATGTTTTGTATTTTTGTTCTTTCTTCTTCTTCTTCTTCAGATCTTTTCAATTGAGCTGCTTTTCTTGGTTTTTCATTGATCCAGCCTTATGAGGTTTGCTTGAAGCCTATTCACTTCAAGATCTTCTCATCAATTATGTTTGAGTCCCTTGGGTGCTTTCCATATTCCTTAGATAGGTTAACTCCTGCTTCCCTTATTAGCTTAGTCAGAGTCATCCTATAGGGGAGTGAAAATCTTATGGTGCTTTTTACTGAATAAATGTTATCTAACATTAGTTTTGTCAGATCCACTTTCTTTTTATTCTTCGGTGCCCACATGACTCTTCCATCTTTCTCTAACACATCTCCTGTAACTCCTTTTCTTAGATACACATTACTTATTGTAATCATATAGGCCAATTTGAGACTCAAACTCAAGTGGCTGGAGTGAAGATAGTTCTCTTTCTCATATATTTCTGCTCCTGCCAAATCTGAAAATAATTCCTGTCTGGTAGGTCATTCAGGTTCTGCTTTTATTGTAGGAAGATTAAAACATCTTTTTAAACTTTCTATGAATACCTCAATCTCCACTTCTCCTATCCATGACTTTTCTGTTTTAAAATTAAGATTGTAGATTAGGACTTTCACTAGTCATGGATAGAAATGATCTCTGTAACTTACATATTTCGTCCATCCTTGGTGACTTAACCATTTACATACTTCTAACTTCATGCAACTATCTTTGAAAGCATCAAAGCTAAAGACCCTTCCTTTTATAATCTTTCTATCATGATATCTTTCCAAGTACCTAAAATAGTCAGACTCACTATTAAGAAATGTTACCTCAAGTGTGTTGATTTCTTGTCAAACTATTTTAATGGCTTTCTGTTCTGGATACTCTTCTCTCTCCTTCCCTTTTCCGTTTGCTAATTCGATGGTTCCTTTTGTTCTCACAATTGCAACAGAAGAGGGTTAGGGTTAGGAGACGATAAGAGTTTTTGACTAGGATGGAACAAATTGATGAAAAATGATGGAAAGATTATTTGTACTGAGAAATTTGAATCAGGTGGGAAGAAAGAAGGTTTTCTTTGTAGGGTGGGGGGTGTGGTTCTCGGATGCTCAAGGAATGGGTTTTTAGATTTTTAGAGGTCCTCGAGGGTTTGAGTTTGTGACAGAGGGTATCGGATTCACCGATTAAATTTTTGGTTCCTTCGAAATGATAGAGGATTCAGTTATCGGAGGCTCTGATTAGGATGCGTGTGGTCTTCGGAGGCAACGAAGCAGATGACTGATAGAATTTTTGAGCTTCGAAGACTTTGATGTTTTACTATGGAGATAACATAGGTTATCAGAGGCTATGATGTGGTTTATCGGAGGGTTCAAAATGTATTTCGGAGGTTTTGATATGACATGATAATTTTTTTTGATAAAATAAACAATGAAGAGCATGTATATATATATATATAAACCATCATTTATATGTTTTATAAATTATAAATTAAGTAAATGGGTCTAAAACACCTAGTTCTCTTCTTAACATACTAAATCTATCTTCTAAAAGAGACTTAGTAAAGATATCTGCTAGTTGATTTTTAGTTGGCACAAATTCTAAACAGATGTTATGATTTTGAACATGATCTCTAATAAAGTGATGCCTAATTTTTATATATTTTGTTCTGAAACTGGATTCTTGATCAGATTTATGGCACTTGTGTTGTCACATTTGATAGGTATAATAACAAAGTTAAGGCCAAAATCACTTAATTGATGTTTCATCCGTAGGATTTGTGCACAATAACTGCCTATTGCTACATATCCTATTTTAGCAGTTGATAATGCAACAGATGTCTATTTCTTATAGAACCATGATATGATTATGCTCCCTAGAAACTGACATGATCTTGAGGTACTCTTTCTATCTACTTTATATTTAGCAAAGTCTACATCTGAGTACCCAACAAAATTGTAATAAGAACCTTTTGGATACCACAAACTAAGCTTTGGTGTATCTAATAGATATTTAAATATTTTCTTCATAGTAATTAGGTGTAACTCTTTGGGATCTGACCGAAATCTTGCACACATGCAGACAAAAAACATTACATCTGGTCTACTAGAAGTTAAATATAATAATAATAATCCTATCATGATCCTATAGAGTTCGTGATATACAGATTTATCTCTTTCATCTTTATCTATCTTTATTAAAGTACTCATTGGTATTTCATATCTTTTACCATCTTCAATATTGAATTTCTAAAGAATTTCTTTTGCATACTTGGTTTGTTGGATGAAATTTCTTTCTTTCTCTCATTTGATTTGTAGTCCCAAGAAGAAGTTGAGTTCACCCATCAAGCTTATTTCAAATTCTTCTTGCATTGTCTTAGAAAATTATTGGCAAAGGTTTTCATTAATTGCACCAAATACTACATCATTAACATAAATTTGAACTATGAGTATGTCATTCTTTGCATACATAATAAAGAGAGTAGTATTCACTTTACCTCTTAAAAAATCTTTTTCAATCAAAAATTTGCTTAGTCTCTCATACCAAGCTCTAGGAGCTTGTTTTAGACCATAGAGGACTTTCTTGAGTTTAAAAACATGATTTATATTATGGGGGTCTTCAAACTTAGGGGGTTGTTCTACATATACCTTTTCATTAATGAAATCATTCAAGAATGCACTCTTTACATCCATTTGATATAGCTTGAAATCTATATATGATGCAAATGCAAGAAGCATTCTAATAACTTCAATCTTTACAACAAGGACGTATGACTTTTCAAAGTTAATACTTTCTTGAGAATACTCCTTTAAACTAATCTTGCCTTATTCCTCTCTACAATTCCTTATTTATCCAATTTATTCCTAAAGACTCATTTGGTCACTTTAATAGATTGATGGTTTGGTCTTAGAACAAGAATCCATATATCATTTCTTTTAAATTGGTTCAATTCTTCTTGCATAGCTAAAGTTCAATTTTTATCTTTTAATGCTTGATCTATGCAAATTGGCTCTAATTGAGAAATGAATGAAACATTACCACAAATTTGGTGATAGGGTGATCTAGTTCTAATTTTTTCATATATATCACTAATTATTTAGTTTTCAGGATGAGCATGCATGAACCCCCAATCTTTGGGAAGATGTGTGTTATCTTATTCATTTACCTCTGTTGTGCATGGTTTAGCTTCATGCATTGTTGTATTTGACAGTGGAGCTTCTACTTATTTATCTTGTAACTTTAGTTTATTCACACTTGTTAGAAGATTATTTGTCTCATCATCAAAATTACTAGTTCTTTTCATGGAATTAGTATTTTTATCAAATTTGATATGGATAGATTCTTCTACAATCTTAAGCCTTAGATTATGCACTTTAAATGCCTTACTAACAATGGAATAGCCCAGAAATATTCCTTGATCAGATCTGCTATCAAATTTTTCAAGGTTTTCCTTATCATTGTTAAGAATAAAGCATTTACAACTAAAAATATAAAAATATAAAAAAATTATTTTCTTGTCATAGGACAGTTCGAATGGAGTTTTGTTGAGTATAGGTCTAGCAAATATTTTGTTAATAGCATAACGTGCAGTGTTCATTGCTTCAGCCCAAAAATATTATGGCAAGCTGTATTCACTTAACATTGTCCTTGTCATCTCTTGCAAGGATCTGTTCTTCCTTTCTGCTACCCATTTTACTGGGGTGTTCTTGGTGCAGAGAAAGTTTAAAGAATTTTATTATTTTCACAAAAGTTAGTGAATCTATGATTTTCAAACTCTCCATCATGATTACTCCTTATAGCAACAATGTAAGATCTTTATTCATTCTGTATACGTTTGTTAAATACTTCAAAGAATAAGAAAACTTCATCTTTAGATACTAGAAACATTACCCAGGTGAATTTACTATAGTCATCCACTGTGACATATGCATAATGTTTTCCTCAAAGACTTCTAGTTCTTGTTGGTCCAACTAGATCTATATGTAGCAATTGAAGGGGTTTGGTTGTATATACTTCTTTGTTTGACTTAAATGATTCTTTTACTTGCTTACCTTTCATGTAAGCATCACATAACTGATTGTCAAATTTGAGTTTTGGTAAACTAACAATAAGATTCTTATTATATAATCTTTTAATTAGATTCTCATTGGTATGTCCAAGCCTTTTGTGTCACAACATGGGTTCATTGTCATTCAGAATAAGACACTTATCTTAAATATCAGAAAGATTAACCAAATATATATATTTTCATATCTTCTACTAGATACTATAACTGATTGAGACTTATCTAATATAGAACAGAATTGAGATTCAAATATAACTTTATAGCCTTTGTTACAAAACTAACTTACATTAAGAAGATTGTGTTTCAATCCTTCTACTAAAAGTACATATATAATTGTAGTAGATGGTGGTTGGCCGACCTTACCAATCCCAACTACTCTACCTTTACCATTATCACCAAAGATTACTGTTCCACCAGATTTCATTTTCAGCTCCATGAACAGTTCCCTATTCCTGTCACGTGTCTTGAGTAATCATTGTCAATATACCATGTGTTGCTCTTTATTTATTCCAAGCACACCTGCATGAATAAAGTTAAGTCTTAACTCTTGGTGCCCATTTGGGAATGGGTCTAGGTGGCTTGGTTGCATATAATGTTAGTACCCATTGTTTCTTGGGTATCACTCTTTTGACTAAAGGAAACTGGGTTGCATTCAGTATATTTGCAACTGTCTTTGGAACCTACATCATAGTTTGTTTGGGCTCTTATAGAGATTTTAGTTTATTTTCTATGTTACTGTTGTCCACCTCTTTTCTTTGGTTTTATTCTTAATAAGGTGGAAGTCAATGTCTTTTTCAAAGCATTATTCTCAGCTACTACTTGCTCAAGTATGCTATCGGAATTATGGTTACTCTAAAGCTTAGAATTTTCTTCCTTCATTTTGGAGCATTCATTTGTAATTCTCTTGAGCTTCTTTTTAGCTTTTTTGTACTTCTCTTTTAGAATCATGAAATCTGAATATAATTCTTCTAACATTTCTTCATGATTGGGAGTTTCAGAATCAGAATTTACCGACTCTTCATGGGTTGCCATAAAGTTGATTTCGGTTGAATTTCATCTTGATTATTTCTGTTTAGAGAGAGTTGGCTAATTTGAGTTTCATGTTCTTTTTCCTCTTCACTCTCACTTTCATTTATTATGTTCTCTAGAATGTCTTATGCTGCTAGAGCCCTCTTTTTCTTTTGAAATTTTCTGCTTATTCTATTGTTGTTATTGTCGTTCCTACTATTATTCTTTCTATCAAAGTATGAGTAGTACCTCTTCTTTTGTTAATCATTTTCTCTCTTGTATGGTTCTGGACAGTCAAATTGCATGTACCCTAGTTTCCCACAATTGTAATACATGAGTGTTTCTTTCTTTCTTTCCTTTTTTCTAAAGTTATTCCTTCAACTATTTTCAAAGTTTTTCTTCTTTAGCATGGATTTAAATCTTCTTATAATCATTGTCATCTCCTCATCTTCATCTCCACTTGTTGATGCCTTAGTTTGAGATTCATCATTCTCTGACTCAACTTTAAGAGCAATTACTTTCTTGCTTTTAGGTTCTTCTATATTTTTCTGCTTCGTTAATACCTCATGAGTCATAAGAGAACCCATGAGCCCTTCTAAGCTCATTGTGTCTAGATTTTTTGCTTCCTGGATTGTTATTACTTTGGGCATCCATTACTTTGATATGAATTTCAAAATTTTTTTATCATTCTGTAGAATTTTCTTCTATATTCTTTAGCCCATTTCTTATCTTTTGAAATCTTTCAAACATGTTTAAGATTGACTTTGTCTCCTTCATGTTGAAAGCTTTGTATTCTTACATAAGAATATTTATCTTAGTTTCTCTTACTTGTTTTGTGCCTTTGTGTGCAACCTCCAATTTATCCCAGATTTTCTTTATTGTATCACAAGAGGATATCTTGTCAAATTCAAAAAATGTAAAAGCACAATAAAGATAGTTCTTTGCCTTGACATCTTTTTCAATTATATGAATATCCTCAAAGTGTTGTTATCTTTAGTGTTTAGAACAATCATTCCATCTTTGATGGTTTTCCATAATTGATAGTCTGAGGCAATTAAGAACTTTTTCATTCTCATCTTCTAATATCCATAATTTGTAGGATCAAATAATGTAGGTTTGGAAGTGAATTGACCCTTAGCAGAAGTGTGGTGGAAATAGCTAGTCATTAAGATCTCTTCACAAGTTATATAAATGAAACTATAAGAGATAACAAGTGAAGGCTACTATAATACCAATTGTTGATCTAGTTCAAATGGTGGCTCAAGAAGGAGGGGTGAATTGAACCTTTAAAATTTTTGACCAGATAAGAGCTGTAGTGCAAAGATGAGAAAGGAATGAATAGCATGATACACTTAGACATGGGTTTTTATAGTGGTTTGGTCATTAGCTTGAGTTCTTACTTCACTTCTCTGAGTTAGACTTTTCTGCTAAATTCAGTTTCCACTAACACCTTCTTTTGCAACATTAGATCCTCTGATGATTGAGTTGTAAAAACTTTTCACATAATTCACACGTCATCGTATCTTTGGATTATCTAAAGTTAAGTTTTTGTACCTCCGAAGTGGCACGATAGCAACGACTTGTGTCAGATTCATCAAGGGTTGACTTCGAAGAATTTCTCTATCTCTGAAGTATGTATCTAATGACTCTGAGGAACTAACTCCAAAGAACTTTACTTGGCTCTGAAGTGCTTTAATCTATGACTCTAAAATGTTTCTTTTCTAACTCTAACGAGTTGTGTTATCTAAAGACTATCTTGTTAAACCCGATATTCTCAATGTCTGTCTCCAAAGAGCCTTATCGATACTAAAGAGCTTATCTTGACTCTAAAGCATCTTTGCCGACTCTGAAGTTATTAAACTTGTAAGTTAGAGGTGCTTTACTGACTCTGTAGTACTTAAATGATTCCGAAGCTTGTGACTCTGAAGTACTTAACTGATTCTAATGGCTGTGAGCTCGCGACCTCGAAGAGATTTAATCACTCTGAAGATCTAATGGTTGTGAGCTTGCGACCCCGAAGAGATTTAATCACTCTGAAGATATTTCCTTCTATCTCCAAAGTGGTTGAACAACTCCGAAGGGATAGAATTGTGACTCCGAAGTTGACTTCAAAGTTCCCTTAATGATTCTAAATTTTTGTTTTCTTTTCTGAAGTATATTTTTGAATGATATAATTAGTTCTCTTGATTTTTTACTTGGTTTCTTCCTTTAAGCATCATGAAGATTATTCTCATAGATTAGTTTGAAAAGTTTTCTGTAAATACTTGAGAATAACTTCTTAGTACCTTAATGTTTTACTCATATTTTTGCTCATCATCAAAACATGGCTAGTTAAGAATATTCAACATTAAAATTAATCTAGATAATAAAGTATGTTCAACAAAACCCATAGAGACTAAAGTTGGAAAATTGAGTATACAAGATCCCATAATTTGCAATTCCAGCATCATACCATAGGACTCTTTTTGTTGGTCCAAAGTGATGCTTTATAGGATTTTTCATGCACCTGAAAATTACATTGGCAGAGAAAGTAATATCTAGCCTAGTATGAATCATATAAATCAAACCTTCAACCAAGCTTCTAAAATTCTTTTCATTAGCCTCCTCTGTACCATCTTTAAGTTGTAACTTCTCATTCATATTAATGGGCATAGCAATTATTTTGCAATTGAACAAGATGGATCTTTTAAGAAAATCTATTGTTGTTTGGTCCGTGCCCAAATCACTCTATGGATAACCTTTAATAAGAATTCTATAAGACAGGAAAAATGTCAAAAGACACTAGGGGGTGGTCCCAGTGTGGACACTCTGGAGCTTAAGTTAGAAATAGAATCTTAAAAAAGGGTATGAGGAATAAAAAAGAGCTTATCTTGAAGAGTGGACACACTTGGTCCTTTTATAGTTGTGCTTGAGTTAATGAAATAAGGATTGGTTGTAGTTAGATAGGTTTCCTGTTGATAATAACTTCATACAAATATGTCTACTAATCCTCTTAAAAAGCCTTCTATGAATGCTCCTAGTTCCACCCTATGCCATGAGGGATTGTAAAAGAAAGATTCATCATTGTGATAGGTTTCTTATTAGTTGCGGAATCTAATGTGGCTAATCTTCTATTTATTTATGTTATCTTATGTTATAATTCCCTAACAATTGCATATTTCCTTTACGAGATAAAAACTTTGTCAACTCATTACTCCACCTTATGTTCAATAAAATAATGTAGTAAACTCATGTCTTGTGGATGCTCCGCCTTACAAATTCAATGTGATTAATCATATTTTGATGATTAATAAATATATAAAAAAATTTATATTTAAAATATCAATGCTCACAAAGTGGCAAAATGTAGAAATTCCAATTGCAGGACTGTAGCCGAAAGCACAGCCACTGATGCTAATTGCTTGCCTTGCAACGGAATTGCAACTGTCTGCCATACCACCTGCAATTTTCTTAGGAGAAAGTAAAGTTCCTGAACAACCGCAGCCGCATAGAGGTAGCACCTATGACCGCAATCATAAGCTAGAGGCACCATCTGATATCGCATGCTATATCAGAAGAAGAACCGTCTGGCAAGCCCATATCGCCAGCGAGTAGTGCCTAGAGCACAACTAGTATTGGAATCGCTTGCAATCCGCCTATCATCTTACAACAACATAGGTTTAGAAGTTATGCCAGAGTTCTGACCATAGCTAGTTATCCATAACACCTAAGGACTAATCGAATAAAGCAGTCGCCTGCAATCCCCAATGGTCAAAAATTTGAACATTGCAAAGTCATGTATTACTACCCAATCATCTTCAATGTTCAAGATCTTGAGAAATCTGTTTAAGGAGAGGTATTGGGATGTTTCAAGGTTGTTGATTGAGCCTAAAACTTCAAGAAATCTTTACAACCCAAGGCCAAAGTACTTACACTTCTTCATCTACAATCAAGAGCCCCAATCTTCATACTCTACATTTAAGGCCTTCTTCATCAACACAAAAAGGGAAGATCCTCTGCATCAAAGTGAGCTACTCAAGGATCTCCAAGGCTTCCCTTGCACTCATATTGATACACTATAAAAAGTTAACTTTCTTATTCTTCATTCTTATTTGTCTATTCCTTAAGTTGGAAGAAGAGAACAACTGAAGATGGACAAGTGTAATTGTTTGAATATGTCTCGCAATCAACTTCTTAAAACTATTTATACTCTTTAGAGCTGGAATCTAAAAGAGTGCAGGTGCACTAACTTTAATTCCATTATAGTGAGATAGTGGAACCCAAAACACAAGAGGTGTATTCTTGAAAGAGTGGAGTAGGAAAGTTATCCCGAACCATGGTATATCATGTCTTCTATGTGTGATTGATTTATTTGATTGCACTTTACATTATTTATTCACGCAAAAATTACATGAGCACGCGAAAAGAAGGAATTTAAGTAACAAGGGTAGAGTAAGAGAATTCTATAAACTCAATTCGACCCTCCCCTCTTAGGTTAAGCCAAGCCTCAAGGACCAACATGTTTGACATCTAAAATTTCTTCATCATATAAGACTTAAAATTAGCCACGAGAATTAGAGGAACTCACATATATAATATCATCAACATAAAGGTGGACAATGATAAAGTCATCTCTATCTTGCTTCTTCATGTAGAAGGTGGGCTCATTTCACTTCTTGTGAAAATATTTTTAAGAAAATAGCCATCAATCTTACTATACCATGCCTGTGGAGCTTGTTTTAGCCTATAGAGTGTCTTTCTCAACTTGTACACCTTTGTCTCCTTGCATATGACTATGAATCCTTTAGGTTGAGTGACATAAACTTCTTCTTGCAAGTTTCCATTTAAAAACACAGACTTGATATCTAATTGATAAATAGGCCAATGTAGTTGTGAAGCTAAAGATAAAACAATTCTCACATTTTCAAATCAAGCAATTGGAGAAAAAGTTTCTTTGAAATCAATACCTTGTTGCTACAAGTACCCTTTTTCCATGAGTAAATCCTTGTGCTCTTAAATGGGTCCATTAACATTACATTTTTTTTTTGAATGCCCACTAGAGACCAATTGCATTCTTGCCTTCAGATAAATCCATCATCTCCCATGTTTCATTCTTCTTGATTGCCATCAACTCTTCTTTCATTGCATTTTGTCATTCTTCTTTTGTTGCTAGTTTTTTAAAGGTAATAGGATCTATGACAAACAAAGCAAATTGACAAGATTTTTAGATCTCTCTCAAAGATTTAAGCTTTGTAGAAGGCATTTCATCAGAAGATTCTTGTAAAGAGGATGAGCTACTACTTCTTAAAATTGATGGTGAGGAAGTTGGTGACCAAGAAGGAATAAGGGAATTGGTGGAAACTAGTTCAACATATTAAGTTGATGGAGTCTCTCTTTGTGTTGATATTTGAACTTGAATTGCCTCATTTTTTTCATTCCAATTGCAGTTTGTATCTTCATTAAAAACTATATCTCTCCTTATAATTACTTTTCCACTAAGAGGATTATATAATTGATATATTTTGGATTGATTTCAATATGCACCAAAAATGCATTTTTCATATTTCTCCTCAAGTTTTTGACAAACTTGAGAACTTATCAAAGCATAGGCAATACAATTAAAAATTCTTAAGTGGCTTACCGACAATCTTCTACCTAGCCATGCCTTATATGGTGTTTGATTCAAGACATCCCTTGTTGGAGAAATGTTTAGCAAGTAATTTGAATTTGTCGCTGCTTCAGCCCAAAAAATCGGAAGTCCTCTAGCATTTAGCAAGCTTCTAGCCATTTCCAGAATTGTTTGATTCTTCTGTTTGGCTTCACTATTTTGCTCAAGTATATAAGGTGTTGTCAACTCCCTATGAATGTGTTTATACTAACCACAAGGTGTTATCAAGTGTTATAATATAATAATGAGAAAGGTTGTCATCTCCATAGAGAATATAAAATTTTAACTATTCACTATCTATTGAGGTAAATAAGCCTAACTTTATTTGAAAAATCAATGACAGAGGAATTGAATAAGAAGTAACAGTAAATAATGCACTTTCAAACTTAGGTAGAAGAAATTCAAGGTGTAAAGGCTTCAAAGGATTGATTTCACTTATGCTTCAATTATAGTATTTTTGACTCATTATATATTGATTATTTGTTGGTCTATAAATCAAGAATTCTAATTCACTTAACTCCCACTCTTGAGTGCCAAGTTAAGTATATATCCGTAAAATCCCAATTTTGATATATTTATAAAAACTAAGAAATCAAGAACTCATTAAGATCTATAATTCTTGTAAATGATTCCATAAAATTTAAAGCTCTCTTGAGTCATCTAGAATTTTATGTTGTAATGTCTAAATCCTATTTTTAATTACTTCTCTCGAATTTCAAATCACAAATATAAATTATTCAATAGATGGTTAATAAATTGAAAGTATTAAGAGTAAGATATCACAAATAAACCAATAAAAACTTCAATATTATAACTAATCAATCACACCATAATATCCATATCATATCCATCTCTTCTCCAAAAAGAGAAGCTTAGTTCCTAATAGTAATATTAAAAACAACATAAGTATTTTAAACATGATAAAAATAAATAAAATAAGGATAATTAAGAATAAGAGAATCCATCTCCGGATTTCACCCAAATCACAATTGAATCTTCCTTCATATCTTTAAGCAATCCACCAAACTTTCTTCAAAAGTATGTTTTCCTCCACCAAATCATGTCTAAAATAGATTTTAGAGCACAGCTACACCAGTCGATGTGGAAATAAGTTATTTTTAAAAGCTTTGAGCACAAACTGATGGGAAATCTGTATGTGGGTGCAACTAAACCCTAAATTAAGTTTGATATAAAGAAAAACAACTTCTAAACAAGGGAAGAAATGATTTGGTGGAGGAAAAAATATTTTTGAAGAGAGTTTGGTTTTATATTTTTTAAAAATATTATTATGTGGAACTAAATATCTCTTTCTAGATGAGAGAAGGATCTTATGTGAATATTATGGTGTGATTGATTATTTATAATCATGAAATTTTCATTAATTTATTTATGATATCTTGCTCTTAATGCTTTCAATTTATTGAAAATCTATTGAATGATTTTATATTTGAGATTTGATATTCGAGAAGGTAATTCTAAATAATATCTATATATCATAACATGAAATTCTAGATGACTTGAGAGAAATTTTAAGTTTTGTGAAATCATTTTCAAGAATTATAGACCTTAATGAGTTCTTGATTTTCTAATTTTTATAGAGATATTGAAATTGATATTTTAAGAATATAAACTTGATTTGGCACTTGAGAGAGGGAGTTTAGTGAATTAGAATTTTTGATTTATAGACCAACAAAATAATCAATATATAATGAGTTGAAGGTTCCTTGCTGGTGCTTATTCAAAAGAAAAATGGGAAGAAATCATTGAAGCTTCATTCAAAGCTCTTCAAGAAAAGAAGAAGAAAAAAGATAAATTAGCAAAAGCTTCCAAAAAAGCATTATCTTCATCGGACTCAAATTACATGCCAGACTTTGCCCAAGAAAATGAGGATATTTTGGGAATCCTCTCTCCTTAAGACTATTATGGATCTGAATCTCAGTCTCAAGAACCTTTCTCATGTGAAAATGGGTCCAAGCATCCTTTCAACTTAAAATCATTAAAAAAGGATCCACTATATTCTTCAATACAATGCAATGATGCACGTGTAAATGAAGTACTATTTTCACCTCACTTAAAACAAATTCTTCAAGAAAAGTATAAAAGTCCACAGTTCCAGATAAAATCGCACTGTCTCAATAGTGCTCAGTTTCAGCCCCTGGTTTTGGAGAAACCATGGGCGCCGGTAGTTTTTCAAATCTGCTTCAATTGCCATTTGCAAGTCCTGAATGACCAAATAACAACCAAGTTCAAGCATAAAAGGATTCTCAAGAGGAGAATGAAGAGGAAGAGGAAGAATTCTCCCTTTAACATTCTCACCATTTTTCTCAAACAAAATTATTAAACGAGAAGATTTAAAAAACTTGGTTGAATCCCCTCAACCCTTAAAATCGTTTACCTTTTTTAAAAACTCTACTAGGTTTTTTCAAAAACCCTTTCAACCTAAAATTCTAACTATCAAACCTTTTCATCTTTTATCTCTTGTGGGTCAAAAGCTCACTAATGAGCCTAATAATATAGCCAAAGTTGCTCTCCCAAAAAATTTTCTTTTCAAACCCATATATTTTAATTGATTACAAAACTTTTATGAATACATTTCATTTTTTACTGAATCTGTGAAAATCACCCATCATAAAAATTCTACAGAAGAAATAACTCATTCAACCATAAAAATTTTAAAAGTTCTCTCTCTAAGAGAATTTGGAGGAATAAACACCTTTTAAAAAGTTGGAAAATAAAATTTGTCCTCAAAACTTTTCCTATTTTGATTACGAAGATGCATGAACAAACATCCTTTGGTTTAAAAATAAATCTTACAAATATTCATGGTTTTTTATCCTTAATAAAAAATCAGAATTCATCTTTGCCTTTTGTTTTGTAAATTGGTGAAATGAATTTGATCCAATTTTAGAAACTCTTCCTCCTAAAGTAAAAAAAGGATTTGAAACCTTTAAAATTCATTTTAATAAAATAGATTTTGATAAAAAAAATTTCAATCTTTTTAATATTCTTCTTTAAACTCTCTTTATCATGGATGTTCTAATTGAATTTCTGTTTTGTGGCTCAAGAACCTCTACTACCAGCCTTGGGAAGAATTTATGAAGTAAATGGTGATACAACTCCCAATGTTCCCATCGTCATTCTGAGCCAATCCTTAAACGACTAAGCACCTAAAGCCCTAAAATGCAAACACATTTCTTAAGTGAAAAATAATCCAAATGGCTTTCCTTACTAGTGCTTCTTCAGAAGAAGAGTAGAAAAAAGTCATTGAAGCTTCATTCAAAGCTCTTCAAGAAAAGAAGAAGAAGAAAGATAAATTGGCAAATGCTTCCAAAAAAGTTCATTAGACTCAGATTCCATGCTAGACTTTGCCCAAGAAAATGATGATATTTTGAGAGTCCTCTCTCCTTAAGACTATTATGGATCTGAATCTCAATCTCAAGAACCTTTCTCATGAGAAAATGGGTCCAAGCATCCTTTCAACCTAAAATCATTAAAAAGGATACATCATATTCTTCAATGCAAGCAATGATGCATGTGTAAACAAAGTAATATTTTCACCTCAGCTATAGAAGATTCTTTAAGAAAAGAACAAAAGTCCATAGTTTCAAATAAAATCGCACTGTTTCAATAGTGATCAGTTTCAGCCCCTAGTTTTGGAAAAACCATGAGCGTCCCTAGTTTCTCAAATCTACTTCAATTGCTAGTTGCAAGTCTTGAATGATCGAATAATTGACAAATTCAAGCATAAAAGGAGAACATAATAATTAAAGCATAAGTGAAATCAATCCTCTAGAGCCTTTACACCTTGAATTTCTTATACCCAAATTTGAATGTGTTTTGTTTACTTTTACTTGTTGTTCAATTCCTCTATCATTCATTTTTCAAATAAAGTTAGGAATATGGAGACAACAACCTTTCTCATTATTATATTATAAAACTTGACACCATATACTTGCGGTTAGAATTTAATACGAACAAAATGTCCTATTCTTCACAAAAGCATTTAGATTCTTTAGATAAAAACTTACCACCTTGATCCATGTAGAGAATCTTTATAAGAGTGCCTCTCTACTTTTCCACAAGAGCTGTGAATTTTTTGAAATCCTCAAAAGTCTTTGATTTATCTATTAGAAAATAAACCCAACTCATTCGACTATAATCATCGGTAAAGAGCAAAAAATACTTACTCACATCAAGTGATGTGGTTCTCATAGACCT